>CM053503.1:129498120-129748593 GCA_028627145.1 Eidolon dupreanum | reverse complement strand
CATTTATTATAAAAGATTTTCACAGGCATCCAATAAACATTCAAAACGATCCTTATTTTGAATGTACTTTTTAGGCTTTAGGAGCAATGATAAATGCCCATGCATACTACAAGGAATTTACCAGCCAAGGAAGACTTCTGTCCAGACTTCACCTGTCAAAGCTTCAAGCAGCCCACCCATGCAGGGGAACTCCCCCTCCAATGGCATATATGTATGAGTGAGTGCTGTAGGAGTGTTATGTTTCAGTCACCATTCTAGACTTATAATAAGAAACTAGCCCAAAATCACTTACAAAATAGCTTTTAATACCCAATACATACTTGTAAAAGCCTACATATATATGAAAGTTTTCCTCATAATCAGTTTTAATGTTTGATGATTTAAAAAAAAAAGGATATCCAGAAATGGCACATCAAATTAGAACCTCGTGTTTACAGAAAATAAGGGTTCAATAGCAATTAACTTGAGAATCTTCAAAACAAATTAGGTGAGAGCCAGAAGTGGTCAATTCACTTAGCAGTATGCCTAGACTGGTTCTAAACAGTGACGAATTTCCATTTTATAGTGCTATTTCCTCACACTCAGAATATTTTGGGCTTTTGATGTGTAAAAATGGCACAAGAATCTTAACTGCCCAACTAATCATAAGAACAAAAATTGTTTTTAAATCCCCTTGGAAACATAAAACTATTAAATTACTGTTAATTCCAAATTTAAATTAGTCATATATCATTTAAATCTATGATGCCATTAATTGTATAATGCATCATTTTTCTATGTCACTAAGAAAGAATAAAATGCCAATTATAAGTGTAAGATGTCATTGATTAGTAGATACATCCCAATTTCAGAGATTTCAAAATGAGAAAAATGTCAATCTGAATCAATGAATCAATCATTTACCAGTATTTAGGAAAGTTATAACCAAAGTGGCCAAAAACTCTCTTTTTATACCAATGAAAAAATAAGAGTATATTACTTATTTGAGCAAGCTACTATTTAGCAAGAATGCTCCTGTGGTACTACAAATTATCAAACCAGAAAAAACTGTTGACTATCCTACAGTAGAAGAATTCTGACTTGCATGAACCATACAATTAATCAGTCCACAAGAACAAGATCTGGAAAAAATTAGCCTCAATATAAAATAAATTACACTTTAGCTACAGTCTTTTTGAAGGAAATATCACGCTTCCAAAAATGTAATATTATCTTAGAATAATACGGGCTCTTCTTCAATTCACAAAGAAATTGATTTTGTCAAATTGTTTTTAGTGAAATTCTGAGTTTTTACAAAATGGCTTTGTCTAATGAAAATATTCACCGATGTGATCCTTTATATCCAATTCTTCTTCATGCTGTGCTCTAATGGGAAACTAGAAAATGTCATTTTGAAAATTGTTTTGACAAATAGCAGGTAAATCACAAAACATAAGCAAGATAATGCTTAAAACGGGAAAGGATTTGGCAGCCAAATAGCCAAGAAAGAAAAATGAAAACTACTAGTATGAAGACTGAAAGCGTTTATAGAATTTCAAGAATGTGTGACTAGATCTTTCAAAATGGAATTATAAACAATAAGAAATGTCATGGAGCAATTTCGTTTTACGTAGAACCATGTAAGTAAATGTACCATTTGATTTAATAATGAAAATATGAAAAAGGTAAACTGGTAACAAACTACAGTCTGCAGTAGCTTCTTTCAGTAATAGTGTATATATTTTAAAAGGAGAAAGTCAATAGATGTAAGATTAAAAAACATTATTCATCTCTTTCTCACAGCGGGGCAACTAAGCCTGCTGTCACCCAAACATGTTACCTCACTGTTCCCTGATGGAGTTTCTTTAATAGGATGAGATGAATGCAAGTGTTTAACTGTTTTAACATATCAACAACAGAAAATAAAAGCAGCTATTGAAACAAATGATGTGGCTTCCCACTAATTGAATATGTTTATGTCTTTAGACAGAAAGGCGCTGATGCTTAAAATTTTTATAGTGCCACAGGAATAGGGGTTTACCAATTAAATAACAAATTACATTCAATACCATATAGGTCTCTCAAACCTTCTGTCAATCCCACATAGACAGAAATGCTTATCATCTGTCAGGAAGTCTGCGTGTGTTAATTTTAAATGTAAACTGAATCCAAACCGTGATTTCAAAAGTTCATCGCTTCCTAACGAATGTTGGTCTAAATACAGGAGATTGCCTGAATTATTAACAGGTCATGGTGTCTTAGACATGTCTGTAGTAATGAGGTCTCTAGAATCCAGAAAACCTGTCTGAAATGCAAGACACCTTACTAGTCTATAGCCTTTTTTGTTCTCTAAGGTACCCACAAACCAACGAGGCATCATTTGGAAAAAGTCCTTTGGAAAAAGTCAAAAGCATTAATTTTACAAATTAACCACTTCAAAATTCCCATAGTTTTGGCCCTGATCTATCCTTAAACCCAAATGAAAGCTAGAATGCCCATTCTTTAATTTGTTTTCCTTTCTTCCCAGCTTGTTTCTCTTTCACTGGGCTCCCTTTTCCCGAACCTCCCAATTTTCTCATCCAATCTCCGCTCACAGAGAACAAGCACTGAGGAAGGACCTAACAAATCATTTCTTCCAGTAACATGTACATTTTAAAAGGTGATGGGTAAAGAGGGATGTATAATGTATCACCTACATTGGAATTTCTGAAGATGCTTTTCACGTTCCCCTTTGGTACAAAGGACTAAGCTTTGCCTCATCAATGTTTTTATACCAAGTTGAACCATATTTCACCTGCCACACTGTGTTTCCTTCCAGCTTTCACTCTATTATTAACAGTTTTGTATGGAAACATATAGGATTTTCCAGAATAACTGGAAAAGAAAATATTCACACATATAGTTTCATGAAACCCACCTTGTTTAGTATAAAAGGAGTTTGGTATTATAGAACAATTTCCAACTCCAGTGAGTAAGTGTACAGAGTATTGTGAATAGTTATTATAGGATATTTTCATTCTATCTAATCAGTATGAGCTAATGAGGTGAAAATAGCAGCCTTTCATCAAGTCTGACATAAAATTTTTACCACCATAGCTTTTAAAATAGGGACTGCAGCCTGAGGGCACCTAAGAACATGTGACCAAAGGCAAAAAGGAAAGGAGTTTCTGTAGTTTAGAATATTTTAAACTCAGAACACTAATTACAGTATATATTTTTGGTCAAAATATTCCTTTTAAGTAATAGTAATATGCCCCAATTTGTAACCATGATTTTGGATTTTCAGAAAGGAAGGAAAGGAGTGATATCTTTTTGCTGTACAACAAAATCTCTCCGTTTTGAATATCAAAACTGGCCAAAACAACAAACTCCGTTGTTGAAATATACACGAGGGTATGAGGCAACAACCAAGGTTTTCATGTTGTTACAACTTGGCCACATGATTAATTTCAATGTTTCCAGTCCTAGATGCACATTAGAAAGGCCTGGGAAAGTTTTAAACCATACTGATGCGCTGAAGGTACCCCTGAGATTTTGATGGGATTTGGGGGGTAGGTGGGGGGGGGGTGGAACCCAGGCAGCAGGAGATTTAAAAGCTCCCCAGGTGATTTGTATGTGCAGGTACTCAGCGTTCCTTAAAGGACAGGAGACAGTGTTATTGCGGACACCTGTTTGAGTTGCTTTGCGCTTGATCCCAACTTCACTAGACATCTCACCTCCTGTTGAGTCTTCATAGCTCCCCCATGTTTATTGAATGAAATGGGGACAATGGTGGACCGCTGTCTTACCCAGCAGCTGTGACCCACTAATCAATTCCAATCTCTCTCCCTCTTCCTCCTCCCTCCTCCCATCTCTCTCTCCCCACGCCATTGGGTTCTGATTCATGCTACTGTACAGCAGACACACAACCTAGCCAATAAACAACCGCTGCTGCTGGATCGCCTTTGCCTACAGCGTAGCCAGAAACCTCTCTCAGTGAAGCACTTATACCGCCAGGAACGAGGCTGCCATCTGGCGGCCCCCTGAGGCATCTCACTCCTCTTTCTAGAAATGTGAATGACTAAATTATACTCCCCCACTTCATTTACGTGGTAGGAACAGGCTTAATAGTCCCCTGTAATGGAGGGGTGGGCTCCGTGGTGACAGGCAGAACCTGAAGGGAGGGCAGAGTCAGCCCTCTGTATAGGTTAAATGGAACACGTTCACCTTCAAAAATTTCTTTCACTCACCTACCTCTCTGTCTTCAAAGTTCTTCTTCAAGTGCTTTCAGGAGAGGTCAGTCCAAATGGGATGAGTTTTGTTACCAGGAAGGATCTAACACAGCGGTTCTCAAGTTTGGTGTGCATTAGAATCACCTGAGGGCTTGTGAAAATCCAGATTGCTGGATCTCACTTCCTGAGTTTCTGGTTCAGAAGATCTGGCTTTGGGCCTGAGAATTTGCATTTTAAACAAATTCCCAGATAATGCAGCTGGTCCAGTAATTGCACTTTGAGTACTCGACAAACACAAAGATTAGTTAACTATTAATGATAATCTAATAAATCCATCAGTCCCCTCAGTCAGCTGAGGAGAGAAGACTGAGTGAAGTATTCATAGACTGGGACAGTGCCCAGGGTCAAACGATGATGTCACTATGAGATTATTCCTAGATATCAGTGGAGTAGCATAAGGGAACCAAAAAGTACCAGCAAGGAAGTGGTCTGGATGAAGACTGGACAAATATTGCCTCTTCATTGTTTTGTCTAGTGTCCTCTGGGGGCCTCTGGGAAACACTGCATGCTCTCTTACCTCAATACCAAATCGTCTGATCCATTTAGTTGATCAAGGAACAGACCTGATTCGCAAACCAAATGACAAGCTACAACAGATTTCAAACTGAGGATTTTATAGTGACACACAGTGACTAACAATACATGTTTGCATTCCAATAGCGCCATCTAGTGGAATTTTGTTTGTTTTATGTCAAACAGCCTTTTAAAACGGAGGTGGTTTTACTTTTGACAGGAAGAGGGCCCGGTCATTTGCTAATAGTGATACAACTGAGAAGGGTGAGTAAACAAAACACTGAATTGTGGCTATGTGAAAGACATTTTTGCCATTACACTTAACATATTCTATGAAAACAGAGTAATGCCATTAGCTGAGGAACTTGCATACCCAGAGAAAAATGTACAAAGAGCTTTTCCAGAGAAGTCTGGTAATAGGTAGTGGAAATGAGAAAATTATATTACATCAAAACATTATATTCATGTGCTGTGCTTATGTGCTAAAGCATCAAATCTCATGATAACTGATAATTATATAAAAATAAGAGGAAAAAGTTCATATTCTGTAAAAATGTAAAATGATTCAAATAACCACATACCTTATAAACAGCTGAATAAATTGAATTCTCTATTCTCTACTAAAGTCCCAGGAAGAGATAGAGTAAAAAGAAAAAGAGAGATGTTAAATTACTGCTGCTAGTCCTGAGAAGGGATCAGAAAGGAAAAAAAATCATGATGTTAAAAATCTGCTTCACTGGGCACAAAATATATGTGCAAATCTCTCTCCTAGGTGAGCTTATAGTTTAAGGGTAACCATTCACTGGACATAAGTTAAACATTAACAAAGCAATTTTATTTTTCTAATCACTGCCCCAAACATGATTGGTTGACTGCTGCTTTCCTACTTCTGAATATCTCAGGCAGATTCCATTCCATTGATGTCTGATCGTATTCATGAATCATAAAAATAAAATTTTACCTAGCCCAGACTAGTGAAACTGATAATCACAGGGGTCTGGCCTGACCCTCCCCACCCCCCTGACTCCAGTGTCATGAAGCCAACCTGGGAACTTGTTAGAAATGCACATTTTCAGGCTCAAGTCAAGAGGAAAAGTCCTCTCCACATCTGTCATATGAGATTAAATGCAGGGTCTTCCATTCTGTTGTTCAGTTATAGTATAGCAATAATATACAACTGCCTTGATACTTCACTGCTTGGTCTCAAATAATCCCTTGGATATTTTAATAAATATTATTGATAAAATTTTACTTAGCTTATATGTCCTACACCACGTAAGATTTCAATATGTTCAGGATTTTTAAATTACATTCAAGAAAGTATATGTAATTCTATAGAGAACCCTTGAATATATTATATTTCAGTACCTTCAACTAAGGTTTTATTAAATTGTGTTTTTATTTCTTTTATCAAGAATCCATGTTCTAATAAATCTTCATTGAATTGTATATGTACTCAATGCTATGCTTTGAAGGAAGAGTAAGTATTTTAGGTTGGGTTCCCAAGAGGCAGACTCTGAGATGAGATTTGTGAGCAAGTGATTTATTAAGAAGGTGCTCCCAGGAGAAATCAATAAGGACATAAGGAAAGCAGAGTAGGGAGGAAAGCCACTCAAGGATGTGTTTTAGACTAAGTGCTATACAGGGTAGCCTTGGCCTGATCCTACAGGGAACTCTAAAATATATCCAAACTGGATACATAAAAGCTGGGCTTCATATTCACAAGCACATTGTTCATTAGATAAAGAGCCTGTGGTTAGCCTGGGAAACAAGGTTCACTAGTGCTGGTCATTGGAATCAAAACTACGCCAAGGCTTCAGGAAGGCTAAACAAGTGAGTAAAGGGACATGAGTGGAGCACCAACAACATAAAACTTGCTTCCTTTCCATTGGCATCTTACATTCTAGATGAGTAACAAAATAACTGGAAACCAATATTAAACCAATATAGCCAAGTGCAAAGTTATAGCACAACTGAAGCACACTGCAGCAAACCAAAAGCAGTGGTTCTCAAACTTTGCTGACATATTTGTGGGATATTATTTTTTAATACTGATACCTGATTCCCACCCCTAAGCATTCCAATTTATTTGGCATAAAGTACAATCTAGGCAGTAGAATTTCTGAAAGCCAAACCTACTGCTAAATGATTCTAACCTTCAGGAAAGTTTTGAACTTCTGATTCAAGGCAAGAGAGACTAATGTGAATTGTTTTCACTGAAGAAAAGACATCGTGGAAGGGTGAGGTTTGAACTGATTACAATTGCAGTAACAAGAATAAAAGGGGCAAATGATCCTGGAAAGAGACACAGCATAAGTTCAAAAGCGAAAATTAGCATGACTAATAAGAAAAATAAGAAAACCACTTTGAAAAGTTCTTGCTGAGACTAGTGAAAAATAAGGTTTTATAGATAAAGTGAATCTTTATTACAGTTGGCCTAGAAGTCAAGTGCATATTTTTGAACTTGACCCAGTGGGCAACCATGGTAGATTTTTGAATAGAGGAATGAAATGATAAAAGTGGTGTTTAAAGAAAAGTATCCCAGCAACAATACAAAAGACAGATTCAAACTGCAAGAGACCTGAGCTACTAAGGTCTGCTGGGGGGCCATTTAGTAATCCTGGTGTTTGATAGGGTCCTCAGGAGGGCCGTAGCCATCAGAACTGAAAGGAAGGCACAAGGAAGGAAAGTTATTTTAAAGAAAAGAGAGGTCCTGGAGCTTGGATATAGAAGCCAAAAAGAGGAAGGAATTAAAGATAAGTCCAAACTTAACAGATGATTTGAAGTATTAACTGATACGTTTTCTCTACATGTATGTTAACTCCCTGACTCACCTCCAGTTGGGCTGGGGGACATGAGGTATGCTTTGCCCTATTTGAGATGTCAAAGAAGGATAAGGAAAAAAACATAAAATCCTTGCTTTAAATTAAAATTAATAATAATAAAGCTGTGTTATGTATATAACACAGAAGATTTTAGAGGAAAATTGTTAAGAAAGGATTTTCTCTGCCCTCCATCCATGCAAACTCTCCCTGGAAGGCAGAAGATAATTAGGAGGGCAGAAGAGAGCTTCGATACTTAGAGTTAAGGACTTTGAACACTGCCCATCCCCATTCCCCTGCCATCTCCACATTCCTAAGTGTTGTGGATCAAAAGGAATCAAAAAAACATACAACCTTCCTTTATCCTTAGGGACCCAAGAGTAAAGTGAATGTGTAACCTCCTTTTTGTTCACCACAATGGCACTGGGCTTGTGATGTCTCAGGCGTGCATGTCTTGATGATGATCTTGTATCTCAACAACACTCAGGCAACTAAAGTTGAGAGTCAGTGGCTTGAAGGGTGTCAGATATGTTGATGAAAACTCACAGCAGCAGTAAAGTAACATTGGACCCTGGGTTCCCACCTTGCGTGGTACCCAAAGACATTTTAGTAAAAGTAAGAACTGATGCTGACAACTAAAAACGACGGCAGGAGGATTACACATCTCAGCCAGTGGCAGTGTGGGGCGCACCAAGACTGAGACAGGGACCCCCTCCGTCAACAATGCACCTCTGCAGTGAAGAGAAAAAGAGCAGGAAATATCTTTTTATACATAAATATATAAAAGTATATAATACATAATAATATATAATGTATATGTGTACTTATAAACATATAACTCTTAAACATGAATGACAAGGAGCTCACTGAATTTGATTGAGTTTAATAATTAAGACATCATTAAAATGATTGAGTTTTCCTACAAGTGGTTGGGTTGCTCCGTTACTATAGAAGAAATGATGCATGAGGTGAAAATATAATTACATTTTCATTACAGGAAAATAAAGAATGTTATATTTTATACAACTGAATTTTCACTCTTTGAAAATCATATTGACTTCACAAGGTTTTGAGCTAATATGACAGAAAGAATGGTGGTGCCAAGATGATCAGTCTGGCTTGAGGGCATGTCAAGTTTAAGTGAAAAGACAGGCAGTAGAAAATATTCTGTAGGTTGCTGGAATACAAAACTAGAGCCAGACTAGAAGATAAAAGCAAAGTTATAGATTCATTCAGTAGTCATTAGAATGGAGGTGATAATTTAAACCCGGTGAATGTGCAAAGAAAAGCAGATATGCAAAAGCTCTGAACCTCTGCATCGCTCCTATAAAACATAAAAGTGAGCTTGACATTTTAAATATTGGTAGAATTATTCAAGAATATAAAAGGACATGGCATAAAATGTACACAGTTTTTCCTGTCTGTTTCACTATTTGATTAAATTGAACAAATGAGAATTTATTAGTCCTATACCTTTTCAACTATTTGTTTTATATATTTACATACTTTAATATTTTCAAATATTATAGGTACACGGAATAGGAAAAAGATCTCAGAAATAAAAATGTGGGCTGCTGAAATACATGACAACGGCAGAGAGATAAGATTGAGAAAATTTTCCCAGAATAAAGAGCAAAAACAAGACAAATAAAATCTAGAAGATGGAAAATAAGAGAGAAATGATGGGTGATATTAAGAAGTCCCAGGAGCTCCAAAACCCAAAATAATAGGAATCAGAGAGAGAGAGAACAAATTGAAGAGAGAAGAGAGGAGAGAGGAGAGGAGAGGAGAGGAGAAGAGAGGAGAGGAGAGGAGAGGAGAGGAGAGGAGAGGAGAGGAGAGGAGAGGAGAGGAGAGGAGAGGAGAGGAGAGGAGAAGGGGAAAGGGGAAGGGAAGAAAAAATAGAGGAATGAAAATTATCAAAGAAATAGTAACATTTCTCAGAGTAGTTTCTGCAATGAATAATACTTATGTATTATTTGTGTGGTAATCTCTATTTATTGATTTTTATTTCACAGAATCAACCCATCAACAATCTCAGAAGATATCATTTTAATTCTAGCACAGAGCACAAATCCTACAAGCCTTGACAATGTTTACATAGCAATTGAACACTGCCAGTTTGAGAGGTAGAGACAGTGGAAAGACCTAACAGAAGTACATGAAGCCAGCTGTTTTCACATTAAACAGCATAGAGGAAAGAGAAGCCATTTTAAGGTAATAGACTACATGATAAAGTTTTTAGAATATTACTAGAAGTCCTAATAGTAACCAACAGAAACCCTAGAAATAAGATTATAGTGACTAAATATGAGAGGCAGAGACGATGGGGTAGGGTAATATTGTGTGATACTGTGCAAAATTTCTGTGGCAGGCAGCCTCCAAAATGACCCCCAATGGTCCCTGCTTCCTGCTATTATAATCTTTTGTGCAATCTCAGCCCCTGAATGCCTTGGTGACTCACTTTTAACAAATAGAATACAACACAAGTGATTAAATGTCGCTTCGTAGATTAGGTTATCAAGAGATTTGGCTCCATTTAGGACACCCTCTCTCTCGTGTGCTCCGAGGGAAGACAGTTGCCCACATGAAAAGTAACTGAAGGAGCCAAGAGTCTTTGAGGAATTGAAGCCTACTGACAACCATGCACATGAACTTGGAAGAAAATCCTCCTTCATTTAAGAGTTCAGATGAGAGGACAGCTCTAGCTAACACCTTGATTACAACCTTATGAGACACTCTAAGATGAAGGTCTTAGTTGGATTCCTAACCCACTAATCTGATTATGAGATTAGTATACTAAAAATTGAATCACTGGTTTAGAAGAAAAATCAGAGAAGCTGTCCAAGAATGAGAAAGATATGAGCAAAAGCAGGAAAATTATTAATGCAAAAATGACTGACAAAAACATCCAACTTAAAAATAGGCATTTGCTACAAATTAAAAAAAACTGCAATGGGGTACCACCTCACACCTGTCAGAATGACTATCATCAATAAATCACCAAACAAATGTTGGCAAGAATGTAAAAAAAGGGAACCCTTGTGCACTGCTGGTGGAACTACAAATTGATACAGCCACTATGAAAAACAATATGCAGTTTCCTCCAAAAAAAATTAAAAATAGAGCTATGTTATGACCCAGAAATTCCACTTCTGGGTATTTATCCGAAGAAATCCAAAAAAAAAAAAAAATGCACCCCTATGTTTACTGCAGCACTATTTACGATAGCCAAGATATGGAAGTAACCTAAGTGCCTATCAATAGATGATTAGATAAAGAAGAAGTGGTACATATATACAATGGAATATTACTCAGCCATAAAAAATGAAATCTTACTATTTACAGCAACATGGATAGACCTTATGCCAAGAAAAATAAGTCAAAGACAAATACCATATGATTTCACTTATGTGTGGAATCTAAGAAATAAAATAAATGAACAAACAAAATGAAAACAGACACATAGATACAGAGAACAAACTGGTGATTACCAGATGTGGGGGTTAGGGGATTGGGTAAAAAAGGTGAAGGGATTAAGAAGTACAAATTGGTAGTTACAAAATAGTCATAGACATGTGAAGTACAGCATAGGGAAGATAGCCAATAATATTGTAATAACTATGTATAGTGTCAGGTGGGTACTAGACTAATCAGGGGGATCACTTCATAAATTACATAAATGTCTAATCACTATACTGTACACCTGAAACTAATGTAAAATAATATTGAATGTCAACTCTAATTGAAAAATAAAAATTAAAAAATAGAACTGCCATATGACCCAAAAATCCCACTTTGGGGTATTTATACAAAGAAATCCAAAACACTAATTTGAAAAGACATATGCACCCCTCTGATCACTGCAGCACTATTTACGATAGCCACGATATGCAAGCAACCTAAGTGTCCATCAATAGATGCATGGATAAAGAACATGTGGTAGATATATACGATGGAATAATACTCGGCCATAAAAAGAATGAAATCTTGCTATTTGTGACAACATGGATGGACCTAGAGGGTATTATGCTAAGTGAAATAAGTCAGAGAAAGATAAATAACATAATTTCATTTATATGTGGAATCCAAAAACAAACAAAAGAGAAACGAACTCATAGATACAGAGAACATTCTGATGGCTGCCAGATGGGAGAGGGATTGAGGGAGTGGGTGAAAAATGGGAAAGGATTAATATGTACAAATAGTCAGTTATAAAACCAGGCATGGGGATGTAAAGTACAGCATATGGAATATAATCAATAATATTGTAGGAACTATGTATGGGTATCTATGTATGGGTACTGGATTTATCAGAGTGATCACTTCATAAGTTGTACAAATGTCTAATCATTATGCTGTACACCCGAAACTAATATAAGTCAAATGTAACTGAAAAAAATTTTTTAACTAAAAAGAAAATAGGTATTTGCAAGGATAAATGAAAACAAATAGAATCAAAGCAATTATCAATAAAAAGCAGACCATTTTCCTGAACTATACGAAATATCTTAGCCGGTAGCTCAAAAGGCCCAGTATGTACATACAACATTGACGAATAGAGAGCTATGCTTAGAAATGACCTGAGAAACATCATTTCAGAGATTAAGGGGAAAAGCCTACAAACATTCAGGACGAATACACAGAATCAACATTTTAAAAAATAAATAAAACTCATTCTCCAAGACACTGGCCACTAAAAGAGTGAAGCACTGTTTCTGAAGCAAAGCGATTGTTCTAAGGTTGTTCGTGTACGAAAGCCACTGAAAGACAAAGGGCTATGAAAATAAACACAATAACTCTTCTCTTAAAAAAAAATATGCAGAGATAGACTCTTCCCAACTGAATGATCATTAAAAATATTTATTTGATAATAAGAAAACTAGGATATAAAAGCTCTGTGGGAAAACACTTGTATCCGTGAAATATGTGTCATGAAATCTAAATAAAAATATAATAATCATTTGATACTAGAAGTAAATGTGTAAATTTTTCATCATTCATAACAAGAGGTTCAAAAGTGATTTCATTTTTATTGAATTTGATGAAGACATTACATTCTAGAATGTTTCTGAAAAAGTGAAAGAGAAACAATAGAAGGGTTTATCAGTTAAATTTTACTGTGTTAACAAACCACCCTAAAGCTTAGCAGGCTAAAACCACCATTTTTTTTTAGCTCATGATTCAGTGGGTAAGCACTTTGGGGTTCAGCTGGCAAGTCATTCTGTTCCCAGTAGGCTTCACTAATACATCGGAGGTCAGCTGCCAGGTAGGCTGGGAAGTACATAGTTTAGGATGGTCTCTGCTGGAACAGCTCACCTTTGCTCCATACTCTCACACATGTTCCAGCATGACAGTCTAGGTTTTTTTCACATGGCAACAAGGGGAAGCTTCTAAGAAAGCAATTTGGAAGCATGCAACACCCCAGGCCTAGAACACAATTACGCTTCCATTGAGTTTTGTTCCATTGGTCTAAGAAAGTTTCAGGGCCAACCCAGACTTGAAGCACAAAAAAAAAAAAAAAAAAAAAAAAAAAAAAAGAAAGAAAAAAAAAGACTCTAACTCCTAATAGAAAATTCTGAAAAAAGGCATGAAGATTGGAGAAAAATAATTATAGCCTATTTTGCAAACTACCACAGCCTGATGTCTGGACATAATTATTTATATTACATTCATTATAATATACTCACTTTCCCCAATACATCCCTAAGTCTAATCTAATTATTACAGTATGCTCAAAGTTCAGCATCTTGAGATCTACATCCAGAGAAGATGTAGATCTCAAGATGCTGAACTTTGAGCATACTATAATAATGCAGCTCCTCTTGCCCTAGAAACTTCTAACCTAAAAAGACAAGTTATTTGTCCCCCATACGTCCAATCTACAATTCTGAAATACAGAGGAAAACCATGGCAGACATTCCCATTCAAAAAAGAGGATCAAAAGAAAATAATAGTCATGGTCCATAGAAATTGTGAAATACAGCTAAGCAAATGTTCCGAGATTCCCCTGCTCAGAGATAGGAAATGTCCCTTGATTAAGGCATAGTTCTGATCCCTGAAAGTAGCTTCTCAACTAATTGTTCTTCATGACCCTTCATGACCCACCTTCTAGATGTCCTTTCTTTTTGAATCTTGCCATGTCACCATGAGCCTGTTTGATGACATACGGCCCAGTCGCTTCTCTGTCACCATAGCTGACAGACAATCCCCAGAAGAGTCACCCTATGAATGCATGAAGGAGTCCAATGGAGCCACTGAAATTCACCCTTAATTGCTGACACACTGAATCTGAGTTAAATAAATGCTGCTTTAAACCACTTAATTTTTAGGTGGTTTGTTACACAGAAATAGATAACTAATTCATAAAATTTTTAAAATACTATACCTACTGAAGAAGAAACAAATGAACGAAACCCCCACCGTCCTTATAAAGAGAGAAAATAAAGCCAAAAGGAACACAAAAGCAAAATGACAGAAGATCAAGTATAACACTCATTACAGAAAAAATAAATGAGTTAAATCTCTCATGTAAAAGGTACACACTCTCATTAAATGCAAAAACAAATTTTAATTTGTTGAAATCTGTTGAATTACATGTGGCTAATAAGAAATATATTTAACATGACATGCTAGAGAATTATCCAAAATAAAATGGTGAAAAAATTATTAAGCAAGTAGAGGCAGAAAGACATCAGGGATTGCATTATTCTATAATTAAAGACATAGTTTCAACGGTCTCTTTATTTTTCAGAAAAGATAAATCAATAAGAAATACAGAACTGTTGTGAATCATTATTACTTAATATCATCAAAAAATACAAATATCATTATAAATACAAGAAAAATGAAAGAATAGGTAAATATTTACATATTATTGAACTTGAATCTTATTAAGGTTGATTTATCTAGAATATAATTTCTTATATAAAGCAAATAAACATTATTCTCAAGCATTCCAAGAACATATCTAAATTTGATCAAATAGGAAATAGCAATGAAAACTTCAAGTAAAATCCCAGAAATAAGAAATTTCTTGGAAATTTAAGGCTCTGGGGCCCTTAATTGGAAGTCCATGGATAAGCTTCAGAAAATCCACGTGCCTCCTGGCACTGTAGTTTGTGTTTATGAGCAGTTTTCTCAGTATTGGGTGCACAGTATTCCTTCATTTTCTAAATAAACCTGTCTCTCATAAATATTAAATTGAGAACTAATAAATATAATAAAGAAAAAATTTTTGTCATTATAGTGAATTTAGCACACATATTGTTATATAGTTGGTTTATTGTTCTTTATGTAAAATTTTTATCAATTAGAACTTTCTCCAAAAAACTAATTCAAAATGAATTAAGAAAAAGAATTTAAATATAATGAAATTGGAATTTCTATTGATAGGTCTATGTTTTTTTAATCTTATTAAATTTACTGGGGTGACACTGGTTAATAAATTATATAGGTTTCAAGTGTATGTTTCTAGAATACATCATCTATATATTGCATCGTGTGTTCACCACCCAAAGTCAAAACTCCCTCAGGTTTATCTTGATCCAAAGACTCGCAGTGTGTCTCTAGAACCTGGAATATTTCCAAGTCTATTTCCTGGTCTATTTGCAGACAAGCTCCTCCATTACAGAAGCAAGGAGCTTGAGCAACTCCAGAACTGACATAATCTCTACTTCCAGTCTGGTGGCATAATGCATCTCCCTCTGTCTCAAATGTCTCCAGAAAGTCTAAAGATTTATCATTGGCTTTGATGGCATTGTCTGTGCACCTCTGAACTCATCACTGAGGATGGGCAAAGGTGGGAATCTGATAGCCACATCTGAATCACACATCACCCCCAGCCCTCTACCTAATCTAACTGAAAGTGAGCATGAGTGGATTCCAAGTTTAAAAATAGGAGTATTAACTAAAATAGCTGGATAGATGACAGAAGAATAAATGGAGCTAGTAATATTACACATACATTTTATTGAGTATAAGAAATTTCATATTTACATGTTTAATGTCCATTCTTTTTATTCTTCTGTTTCTTAATGGAATGGGATTATTAAAATTGGCAGAACTTGAGAGATTTCAGAAATATGGTGGAGTGAGAGATGTCCCTAGATCTCTCCCCTTGAAACAACAATAAGCTGAACATCTAAAACTCAACAAAAAACAGCCAAATTGCACACCAGCACGCCTAAGCGTGGGATCTGTGCATAAGAGCTACCACAGGTCAGAACCCTGGGTGTCCAGTGGTGGAAAAATAAAGAAGAAATAAAGAAGCTGCCTCTCGCAGCCTCTGGAGCTCCCTGAAAGAGGAGAGGGAGGGGAGAAAGAGTGGCGAGTTCCCTGAACAGCCTTCCCTGGGAGAGTTAGGAGTTCCATGCAGCCGGCAGCAGTGCCCAGTCATCAGGGCAGAAAAAAGAGAAGCAGGATGGCAGAAAAACAACAGTTGATTTTTACCAGCCCTGGTTGCAAAACTGAGGCTAAGTCGCAGCCACCATCCCCCAACCCAGAGAGCCCCTACCCCCATACCCTCCAAGACTGAACACGTGGAGCCCCAGGGGAATCTGGGTCAAACACTACCAAAGCTGTTGCTAACACTGACAGGAACTGAAACTGAGGGCAGCAAGTGTGATTAAATATCTATGAGAAAAGAAAAAGGCATTATTAACACTTTCTATACAGCAGGGATCCAGGAAGCTTCGATGCAACCCACTGGAAACCAAAAGAAAAGCACCTTCTTTGCAGCAGGCTAAAGAGAGACCCTTATATAATAAACCTTCTTTCTGGAAAAAAAGCAGAATACATTTCTATTAATGCCCAGGTGAAGAAATAGTCCATTAAACAGCATGAACAACCAAGGTGACAAGTCATCTCAGAAAGAGAAAAATCTCAAAAAAAATAAGCTTACAGTCATAAAAATATGCAACTTAAATGACAGAGAATTCAGGATGGTATTTCTGAAAAAACTCAGTGAGTTCTGAAACAAGTCATATCAACAATATCAGGAACTGAAAAAATACCTAGATGAGCTGAGCAAGGAGATTGAAACCCTCAAAAAGAACAGAATAGATCTTCTGGAGATACAAAACTCACTGCAGGAGCTGAAAAATGAAATGGCAAGCTTGGGAAATAGAGTCAACCAAATGGAGGAAAGGATCAGTGATATCAACGACAGAAATTTAGAAATAAATCAGAAGGAAGAGAAAAACTGAAAAATGAAAAATAATGAAAGAGAAATTCAAGAACTAGCTGATACCATCAGGAGAGGAAACATAAGAATAATGGGCATTATTGAAGGCGAGGAAAAGGAGCAGGGCCTAGAAAGCATTTTCAGACAAATAGTGGACAGAATTTCCCAAATCTAAGGACTGAGCTGGAGCTTGGAATTCAAGAAGTCAACAGAACACCCAATTATCTAAACCCAAAAAGGCCTTCACTAAGATACATTGTATTAAAATTATCAGAAACCAACGACAAAGACAGAATTCTCAGGGCAGCCAGGGAGAAGAAAACAGTAACTTATAAAGGAAAACCCATTAGATTATCGTCGGACTTCTCAGCGTAAAATTGGCAGAACTTGCTCTCATAATCAAATAGTCATCACATGCCTTTTTCTCACATCTATTTTAAAAATTAATAAAAATTCCGCACTCATCAGAACCTGATAGTTCCAGGTGATAGGATTCATGAAATAAAACTATCTATATTTGAACATTACTAATTATCATGGTAATGCAAATCAAAACCACATTGAGAATTCACCTCACACCTCTTAGAATGGCATTATCAAAAAGACAAGAAATAATAAGTGTTAGCAAGGATATGGAGAAAAGAGAACCCTTGTATGCTGTTGGTGGGACTGTAAATAGGGGCAGCCCCTATTAAAACAATATGAAGTCTCCTCAAAAAATCAAAAATCTAATATCATATGATCCACCAATTCAACTTCTGAGTATGTATCTGAAAAAAATGAAAACATTAATTTGAAAACACTAATTTTTTTATTGCAGTACTATTTATAATAGCCAAGACATAGAAACAATCTAAATGTCCACCAAGAAATGAATGAATAAAATTTGGTGTTCACATGTACAATGAAATATTACTCAGCCATAAAAAGAATGAAATCTTGCCACTTGTCACAATACTATGGATCTCGAGGTCGTTATGCTAAGTGAATTAAGTCAGTAAGTCAGGCAGAGAAAGACAAATACCATGTGATCTCATTTATATGAGGAATCTTAAAAAAATATGATCATAGATACAGAGGACAGACTGATGAGGGTTGAGGGAATAAGGGCAAAACTGGCTGAAAGGGGTCAAAAAGTAAAACTGCCAATTATAAAACAATTAAGTCATGGGGATGCAATGTACAGCATGGTGACTACAGTTAATAATACTATACTGCATATTTGAAAGTTGCTAAAAAAATAGGTTTAAAAGTTCTCAATGTAAGAAAATAATTATTATAGCTATATATATATATATATATATATATATATATATATAAAAAAAACAGATGTTAGACTTCTTGTCGTGATCATTTCACAATATACACAAATACTGAATCATTACACAGTACACCTGAAACTAATAAAATGTTACATGTCAATTATACCTCTATAAAAAATTTTAAATTTGAGGAATACATACTGTTTGCCTTAGAGTTCTACCCCTCATGAGTATACTTGAGAGAATTGCTAATATTGCATAAAGATATACATCGTTTCAGCAGCAAAAAATTGGAAACAACATAAATATCCACCAACCACAGAATAGATAGATTGTGGGGCTATTTACTACGTAGCTTTCAAAACTAAAAAAGAATATACTTCTATATCATAAAAAAATTATTGAAAACACCGTTAAATGAAGAAAGCAAAAAAATCCCCAAATATCTATATTTCCATTATCTCAGTTAATATTTAAAATAAAATTTAAATAAATCTGCAAATTTTACCGTTTAAGTAAACCTTGAACTCTTTAGATCTTTATCATTAATGTTTCACACATTTCAGTAAAATCAGACCAGGCTAACTCATATTCATACTCTTGGAAGATACTGGGAACTAAAAATAACTGAATTCTTTACTTGCAAAGATATCCTCTTATTTATAACTGAAATTACAATGTACAGACATTCACTAGAGATAATTAATGGGAGATAAAGGATTCTTTAAAAAATAAGTTCAATAAAGTGAAACTATCATGTAAAAGAAAAACACAATATGAAAGTCAAAAAAGAAACCTAGCACACTGAGAGAAGACAGGGGACCAAGAAGTGTTCAGCAAATGTCTAAGAGCTTAACCTTCCTGACCTCGGCACAGTAGGGAAGAAAATAAAACTTACTTAACATTTCTTGGTCTCCAGAATGTATTGTACATTGAAGGAACACAAGATAAATTATTTAGACTGTTTCAACCAAGATCGGCAAAATCCCAAGCTGTCATACACAGGGTTTAAAAGCTGGATACTGCATAAATAATTTATAGTTTCTAAACCAGAAAAGTTCTAAATTTGAAACACTGCATTGAATAGAAGACTCTATATCAACCACAGGGCACTCTTCTCCCTTCAGGAGCTGACTGAGATACTTTATAAAAAGGTCACCATCATAAATAAAAGCATGATATTTCATCTCTTATTACCTTTTTTCAGAAATGTAAAGCAAACATAGGATATTGAAGAGATATGTCATAGCAATTTTTAAGTAAATAAGAATAACAAAAAATGCTACCTACATGTTCTTATATTTATTATGTGAAATGCATGCCAAATTATCCTGCATTTTTCTTTTTACAGGAGGATAAGGTTAATTCTGTATTTGCTCAAGTTCTATATCAAAAAATATACCCATGATACAATGTGCTTTTAAAGTGAAGCAAGAATTACAAACCTCTTGGGAAGAACTCTAAGTACAGAATATTTATAGATTTTTATAAAAATGTTTTTCCTTTTACATTTTACCTACAACTAATTTGACATAATTTTTTAATGAGTCACCTTTATTAAGCATACCCAAAGCATTCAACATGGTTTACAAAGAAATATCTCTTTCATCCCACATTCATGTTTCATTGGTTTATATAACAACTCACTTAGATTATATAATGAAAATAACAAATATAACTGACAAACAGATTCTGGAACAGTACATTTCATCTTCTGGAAGCATACAACAAACACATCAAGATACCTGGTGAGAGCTGACCTGTTTTGGCACAGTCATGGCATTTTATGAGTATCGGTCAAAATGTTTTGCAAGGAAAATAGCACTGATTAATCTGGCAAGTTTATTAAATGGAAGTCAGATAAGAACACTTCCACAGTATAATAAGGAAAACAGCTACTGTCTATGAAGAGTTCACTATGGACCTTGGCACTATGCCAAGTGCTTTACTGACCATCTGTATGATTTAAACACATCAACAGGCAATGAGATGTGTTCCATGTGATAATGTCCCTAACACAGAGATTAATATTTTTTTCCAAGCGTGATCGAGGTAGACTTACTGGAATTGCTTTGCATCTACAACCCTGCATAACTTGGCCCCAAATGACCCAACTAATCTTATCTCCCACTTCTGTCCCATCAGAACCTATTATTCCAACAACATCTAGCCACCATCCCCATAACAGCCCTGTGCCCTACAGCAAAGTGGTTAAGAGAGCTTTGAACTCATGCTGCTGGGGTTGTCTCCATACTCTACACTTATGGCAATGGGGTCACGGCTAAGTGCCTCAGCCTTTTTGAGTCAATTTCCTTATTTGTAAAAAAAAAAAAAAAAAAAAAAGGAGAGAATAATACAATTTCCACCTCATACATGAGATATTGCCTATAAGGGCCAATGCCTGGCACATAGTAAGTGTTCATAAATGTTGCCTATTATAAATTTTTTCCTGTTCTCTTCACAAATAAACCTCATTGTTATTTTTTATATTTCAATTACAGTTGACATTCAATATTATATTACTTTCAGGTGTATGGTATAGTTGTAAGACATTTATGTAATTTATGAACTGATCACCCTGATAAGTCTAGTACCCACCTGGCATCATACAGTTATTACAGTATTATTGACTCTATTCCCTATGCTGTACTTTATAAATCCATGACTATTTTATAACTGCCAATTTGTACTTCTTAATCCCTTCGCCTTTTCACCCAGCCCCCTAACCCCCTCCCATCTGGCAACCATCAGTTTGCTCTCTGTATCTGTGAGTTTGTTTCTGTTTGATTGCTCATTTATTTTTTCTTCAATTCCTCATGTAATTGAAATCATATGGCATTTATCTTTCTCTGACTTATTTGACTTAGCATAACACCCTCTAGGTCCATCTGTGTCATTGCAAATGGTAAGATTTGTTTTTTTTTGTTGTTTTTTTTGTTTGTTTGTTTGTTTTGCCTAGTAATATTCCATTGTACATATGTACCACATTTTCTTTATCCATTCATCTATTGATGGACATTTAGGTTGCTTCCATATCTTCGCTACTGTATATCAAATGTCCTTTGTCTCTTGTTACAGCCTTTGTTTTAAAGTATACTTTTTCTGATATGAGTATTGGTATTCCAGCTTTTTTTTCTTTATTTTCACTTGCCTAAAATATCTTTTCCATCTCTTTACTTTCAGTCTGCGTGTGGCTTTCTAAGTGAGTCTCTAGTAGGCAACATATATATGTCTTGTTTTCTTCTCCATCCAGCCACCCTATGCTTTTTAATTGAAGCCTTTAATCCATTTACATTTAAAGTAATTATTGATAGGTATATAGTTATTGTCATTTTATTATGTTTTTTATCCTTTTTTTTTCTTTTTCTTCTTAAAGAAGTTCCTTTGACATTTTTTGTAATACTGGTTTGGTGGCGATGAACTCCTTTAGCTTTTTCTTGTCTTGGATTATTCTTGTTTTATAATAGTATTAATTATAAAATTTGAAAACAAATGGGAACTTTCTTGTAATATGTTCTGCCACTTAAAATAGAAGGGCTGTGAATGACTATCTATGTTTCCTTTGTTTTATGTAATATAATAAATATTTTTAAAAATATTTCCAAACTCTCAGACTAATTTATAGCATTCCCAGTTTTTTAAAAAATGACTAAAATAAAAATACATATTTAGGATTTTGAAGTCTAACATGAAGCACTAATATCTTGCCTAGTGTCAAGTAAAGAATCAAAAATAGTCAACAGTGGTAAAGTATTTCTATGTGCTTAACATTGTGGCAAGTGCTTCATATGGACTATCTCTTTCAATCTCCAGAAAATAATGAAGCGAGCATTACTATTATCATTCTTTTTTTTTCCTCTGAAGAAAATGAAGTTTAGAGCACTTATAATACCCAAAGTCACATAGCTGGTGAGTGGTGGAGTCAGGATTTGAACTTAATCTGATGCCAGAGCCAGAGTTTTAAGGCTCTGTGCTAAGCTGCCAGGATTCTTCACTGTTGAAGATAAAAAATGTTGAGGGCTCATAAAGTGAGATCAGAGTCCTTCCAGACCAAGATTGAAGGCTGTAAGTTTTACTGATACTTTCCCTCCATCCCTATTCCAAATGATCTTGTCATAGGAATATGGGTGATTCTGTGATGTATTGCAGGGAGAAAGGATCTGTGAGTCTGGGGAATTAACGGAAATTTGGGATGTCGTCAAATCTCTGTGAAATCTTTTTTCTGTGAGAGACATGTTTTCAGACAATGCCTGCATTTCGTGGCTTGAGGGATGCTGAGAACTATGAACATTTTCTAATAATCAGTTAGTTAATATCCTGTACTGTAGGGCCCATAGTTATGGTAGTAGGGATGGAATAGAGAATGGGTGTTGATTGGCTAACAATTATTAAGTTTTAATTACAATTATTATTGTGATTTTATTACTAGTATTATTGTTCCCATTACCACTCTTAGGTCTTTATTCATGCCATCTCCTCCCTCTCAATCCCTGACATTTCCTAACTCTTACATAAATCTATCAAAATATACCCAGTCCCACACAAGGCAGCTTTTCTTGACTATATTAGCTCACTACAATTGCTCCTAGTTGTGAATTCTTATAGCAATTATTGTCCCCATCACTTTTCAGATCACTAGGTATTTTTACATGCATTAGACTTATCTCTACTTATACAGAGATTATAAATTCTTTGAGAACTGCATTACGTCTTATATGTTTCATCATCCTAGTATCTTACTTGTGAGAGACTGTCAAACAAAATATATTGATTTTCTACTTAAAGGAGACATAACCACAGCACAGCAGCACTGAGAAATCAATTAGCCTTAGGATTTTCTTACTCACTATTGTGATCTGCATACCAGAGAAGAGGAAAAGTGGCAATATCAGTCGTGATGTAACAGGTAAGGAATGAGGGTGAGCTTGTTCATTGAAAGAATTTAGGATTTCACTCTGAGGTCCTGAGAGAAGAAATTTTAGTCACTCCATTCTTAACACAAACAACCAATCCCAAAATAAATAAATAGAAGAAACTAAGCCTTGACAGTTCTATAATTTATTAATGCTGGAGACCCTTCAACACAGTATGGATTAAGGATTATATGGCCTGTGTATGAGGTAGCAACAACAGCGCTTACATTATTGAAGATCCCATCTGAAAAACACAACATCGAAGAAGCCAAGGCTCAAACATGTTAGCTTATTTTTCTCTAAAAATAGAGCTGATTAGTATCAGAGCTAAGAAGAGAATGTGGGTCTCATTCCTTGCACTGTCTCTCACTGAATGCATACAAATGATTATCAAAAAAGGTTTTATTTGTACTCATTAAGACATAGGGTACCATTAGAGCCAATTTAGGATTAGTTAAAATAATATTAAAGACATAAGGTTCTGCCATATGTTACCCTCTCCCTCACCTAAGACCTTGATATTTTAACAAAAGATACAATTTCAAGAATTACTTTATCAAAACAAATATTTTACTGATTTATTTGAACCTTAAGGCAAAATATTGATGGGATATTTGTTTTTATATAATGGCAAATAAGTTTGTCCTGTTTCTTTTTTTATTTTAATTCCAAAATACATTTATGTTATTTAAGAATAACTTTCTAAATGATGAAATGTGCTGGAGAAAGAAAAATCAGCATTACACCATGGAAAACATAATCACCAAGAGGAAGAATGGAAAAGAGCAACCTATTTTCACATATAGTGAAAGATGGAAATTCCTAATGCCATTTTGGTGATAAACCTATCTTTTAAAAAAATTATTTTAAATTTTATCCTTAATTTTAAAACATTAAATTTTTCACTGAAAGATATGCACTTAGAACAATCTGGAGGAATTTCTGAAAGATATTTAGTGAAGACTCACATAGCCTGTTGTTGAGTTGTTCTCATGACCCTCTTTCCTGCACTGTAGTCCATCAGCAAGTCCTGTCTGCTCCACCTATATTCAGCATCTACCTCTATCCATCTCTCCCCAGTTCAGCAGCCACTTTCCTATTCTAAGTCACTATCATCTCTTATCTCTGAACTGATAATATTATTTTAAAATTCATTTTGCTTTTTTCCCCTTGGTTGTGGGTGTTTATATTTTCTCTATTTTCATAATTTTATGTACTGAACATATTATTTAATAACCACGAAATAAGAAATTATATGTTTAAGATTCATATTTATATATACTTCTATATTTATTATAGAAATATGTATTTTACAAAATAGATTTAGCACTGGGCTAAAACTTTCACGTCACCTTTATTTACTGACTCCACCAAAACTGTCCTTACTGAGGTCACGAATGACCTCCATATCACCAAATCCAGTGGTCATTCTCAGGCTTCATCTTGTTTCACATACTGGTAACATCTGACGTTTTCTCTTCCTTGAAAAATTTTCTTCATTTGATTTCCAGCAACTCGAATCCACCTGGTTTTCCTTTTACTTCCTTAGTTTACTATTTTCAGACTTTTTGACTGTTTCCTCCTCTTCTCCCTAACCTTCACAGCGCCCCAGGGCTCCATCCTTGAAGTGTTTTTTCACTCCCTCTAAGATCCAGTCTCATAGTTTTAAAACCTGATACCTCCTAAATGTGTATCTCATGCCTAGATTTCTCTTCTGAAAACTCCACTCAAAAATGCCAATTCTCTTCCTACCCTCTGCACTTAGCTGGCTTAGGCAACCCAAACTCATCACATCCAAAACTAAACTATTTATCTCTCTTAAACCACCGGTTTTACCCTCACGTTGCTCAAAATGTATCCAGAATCTAGACATTTCTTTTTTTACCACCTCCATTATTATCATTCTCATCCAAGACACAATCTTCTCTTAATTACTGGTGAGCCTTCTAATGGGCATAGTTTCAAAAGTTAGAGTAGATTTACAACAGAAAACTGCAGTCTACTATCCTCATTTCCAACTGCCACACCAAAGTGGCAGTTGTTTTCAACTTTTAACTTTTCCTTATGGTATTTGTTGCCATATTTTTATATGTTTATATTGTTATTTCTTGTCGGCTTTAAATATCTATTTACTTACTAGAAGAAAATTATTTCAATCTCTTATACGCACACATACATTTCTATTCCCTTTGCCTCTATTTTAATTATAGAGTAGTTTTGGGTACAAGTAAATATTAAATGTTATGCTGTTGTGATTCTGCAAATCTTATCCACATCTGAGCCATATTCTGAACTATGATAATGTTTCCTTTCTTGAAATTTTTTGTTTACCCTGCGTCAATTGACTCATTTTATCAGTGGACATTTTCATTAAGTTATCTCTAAATCCACTGCCCAAAATGTGAATTTCCCTTCAACAGATTCAAACATGTCAGGTAATCTCTGCATTTCCTCTGGTCTTTCTTGGAGAAATCATTCATGAAGCCTTTTATTTAACCTTTATCCAGACAAGTTGCTCTCTAGTTCCACAGCATATCTGACTGTGATCCTTGGTTTTCTATCACCTTCATCCTAGGAATCTCCTTGGCCTCTGATCAATGTTGGAACCCTTATTTCCTGGTTTGCACCTTTGTTTTGGTGAAAATTACCTACTTAATTTCTATGAAAGAATGTATGAGAGGCAAATGTTTTGAGATTTCACCTTCAGAAATATCTTTATTCTACCCTAACATTTGCTTGATAGTTTGGCTCAATATAGAATTCCATGAAAGATCCCATCCCTTTTTATTTTTGCTCTATTTTCCAGAAATTTCTCTAATCATTCTAATACTTGTAAATTTCAATCATTCTAATACTTGTAATGATTTTTTAAAATTTGCTGTTCTGACCATTTTTTTTTTATAAAGTCTCTTTTTATTATCTAAAGCATTTGTATTTACAGCATTCTTTTCTTGTTTCGGAGATGCAATATCTTCTGTGCTACATATTAGTACTGCCAAATAAAACCTGATTCTCTTGTTAGAGACACAGGGAAGATTACACTTTCCCACTTCTCGAAGTTAGCATGGCCGTAAGTCTTACTTTGGACAGATAATTTGGAGGAAAAAAATGACATGTCATTTCTACATGAAAGTACTCAAATCTCCAGCCTCTCTTTCTTATTATAGTGATGGTAGAGGTATGTATTGATAGGAAAACAGCTTGGAATAGTAAGCCAATACATCGGAAATAGCAGCTCTAGAGAGACATCTAGACTAGCAAGAGACATTGACTGAGCAGGAAAAAAAATTAGTTAATTTAGTCACCCAGATTTGGAAGTTGTTAATATAGAATAAATTACGCTAGCCTGGCTGATTTGATCATTAATACCACAGTGGGGCACTCTACTATAACAATGAATATCAAATATATAACATTGGCTTAATGGCTGGACAATAGGTGGTGAACGAATTGATATCAAAGGCAGGAAAATGGTGATTCATGCTATGTGGTTGCAAAATAGTTGGTACAACTATGAACTGGGAGGTAGACTGTGTTATTAATGATCTTGTTGTTCCAAAGGTAGAGATAGAAAACAGAACTAAAATCCATGATATATTTCTGTGGGCAGTATTTGACAAGATATTACAAGAAATATAGGAGAACTGTCCAACTTTCAAGTAGTAATGAAAAAAATGAAAGAAAATGAGTACATAAGTTTGAGGGCATTTTAGATAGAAGAGGTAAGTATTTTTCAAATAAAAACAGTAAAATATAAAATGAAAGTGTTAAAATAAAGGAAGCTCATTAAAATTCAGTCTTAGCGAGGATCAAAATAAGGGTATAGTTCCATAACCATTGTCAAAACCTTTGAGGGTTTAAATGTTCTAGGATCATCTAGATAAATTCTTTCAATTGGATAAAAAAAAAAAGTGTAAGGAAATGGTAATTCATGGCTTTCACTAAAGTCTAATTTGTTTCCTTACATTTACTTTCATATCTAACAGACTCGAAATCTTGAGCTACTAAATTTTCTCAGGGATGAATGCTCCAATCTCTTGCCAGGGGAGTATAAGCCTGTCTAGGACAATCTCAGCTGAGTTGGAGGAAAGCCGGGGGGAGCTGTAAGATTTTCCATTCAATAAGAATACTTTCGTTTAACTTCATTTTCTTTAAGATGACACTCAAAGCTTCAGAGGATAAACCTCCATTCTCCTGTTCAATACATATAATGTAGCTATTGTCATCTCCCAATGCATGGTAGTTTTCCCCCTGAGTTCATTATGTTTTATCCTTCCTCTGTCATTTTAGTTAAGTTACAGGAAGGAACATAGGTAAACAAAACTGTCCAATCTACCATATTTAACTGGAAGTCTATAATACCCCTCACCCGATCTCCCTACTTCTTCTTCAGTGCCCTATAAACCATTCTCAATACCATAGCCAGAATGATCCTTTAAAACAAAATCCATTTGTTTCCTTACATTAAATTCTCTAATGGATTTCGACTGCATTAGAATCAAATTCAGCACCCTAATCATGGTCTACAATTCCATAAGAGATCTGAGTGTTGTGTATATTTCGAGCACGTTTCACATTACTTGCCCCCTCATTCTCTGTGTTTAAGCCAGTCCAGATTTTTTATGCTCCTGAAACATGCCAAGATCATATCTACCTTCGAGCCTTTTCCCTTGCTGTTCCTTGTAGGAATCTTCTGTCTCTAAGTTTGAATAAGGCCAGTTATTTGTCATTTAGTTTTCAGCTCCAATATGACCCATTCCTGACCATACAGGTGTACTGAGTCTACAACAGCCTGATTCCATCCTACCCCCATCTCTATATGTCATACCCCCTTGTTATTTTTTCATAGTATTTATAATTCTCTTAATTATTCCCTTAATATGTTATATTATCTGTGTCTCCCTCCAACAAAACCCCTTACAAAAAAATATGAATTTAAGACATTTCATTCATCTTATTCATCAATACTTACCTGGTATAGAATATTACCTGGCAAAATTAGGGATCCAGTATATTTTTTAAATGAATAAATACACGACTGAGCAAAACATTTCTATATAATGTTCTAAATTAGAATTATTCATGTGCTTCATTCATTATTTAATTCCATGATTTTTAACTTAAAAAATGTGTGTGAGAGTATTTCTCCTTTTTAGCTATGATTAAAAAAAAATAGCTAGCAGAAGACTCCTGCTGAGAACAGCAAGAATCATGGAATAAAATACTACTACTACTACTACAACAATAATCATCACCATCATTGTCATCATCATCATCATCATCATCATCATCAAGGACCCACAGACACAATAATTGAGAGAGCAAGATCATGCACAGAAAGGAACCACAGATGAGTAAGGAAACATTTTCTGGGTTTATTTTCCCTTGAAGTATTTGCTAACTGAAGATTAGTGATTGCAAGATTAGAGAGCAGGATTCCTAGTAGAGATAAAACCCTAATAAGAGGCAGAGAAGCCAGCAGAGCTTTTGGCAATATTATTGTAGAGAGAAAGAAATGTAAAATACCAGAAATGGTAAGCAAGAAAAATCTAAATGAATATTGATTGCACTAAACAATAATAATAATATCTTGTGAAGGTTTAGGTATATGTAAAATTAAAGCGACTGACAAAAATAACATCGATGGCAGGCATGAATGGGGAGGAGTAAATGTAGCTAAAGTATTCTAAGACGTCTACATACCTGGGAAGTGGAAAAATACAAATTTGCATTTGACTCTATTAACACATGCATGTTTTAAATGTTACGGTAACCACTAAAGATCAGGAAAAAGAATGTGTATCTAAAGAGTTGATTGGGGAAAAGGGGATAGTTTAAAAACTCGATTAATCCAAAATAAAGTGCAAAAAAAGATAAAAACAAATGGGAAATTTGAAAATAAATAAGATTGTACATATAAATCCCAAATAAATCAGTAACCATATAAAGTGTAACTGGACTGAATTAAATAGTCCCATTAAAAGATTAATATTATCAAATTGGAGTTTTTAAAAAACTATAATTGTAATTACAAGAGCCACACTTTAAATATAAGGACACCAAATTTGAAAAGAAAGGATGAAAAACATGCAAATAGAAACCAAGAGAAATCGGTGTAGCTATTCTAATATTATAAAATAGACGAGAAGCATTTCTAGAGATAAAAACCAATATTTTATAATGATTAATGATCAATTTACCAAGAACATAGCGATTCTAAATTTATATCCACTTAAAAATAGAGCTTCAAATGTATGACAGAAACGTGCATGAGTGGGAGACTTTAACATACATCTCACAATAAGTGATAAAATAATTAGACAAAAAAAAATAAAGATCTTACATATATGTATATGCACGTGTATATATATGTGTATATGTGTATGTGTGTGTATACGTATATGTATACACACACACACACACTATCCTGTCCCCAAGAACCTTAGAATGTACATTATTTTCAAGAACAGTGAAACATCTGTGAAACATTTATCAAAATAAAACATATATTGAGCCATAAAGCAAATTTCAACAAATTTAAAAGACTGATCTTTCAGAATATCTTCTCTGACCACAATGATATTTAGCAGAATTCAAAAAAAAGAAACTAGAAAATCTCCACATTCTTAAAAATTAAGGAATAGACTTTTGTAGCCCATAAATCAGAAACACCTAGCAGGACTAATGAGAAAAAAATATTAGGAAGTTTCAAAGAACCAATAAAAGAAATGCAAGGGAAGACATCACCAAAGAGTATACAGATATCGAAAGAGATGAGAGAGTTTTATGAAAAACTCTATACCAATAAATTTAAAAATTTAGATGTGGACAAATTCCTGGAAAAGCTTAACTTAGCAAAAAGAAATGATAAAATATGAATTTTCTTGAATTTTTAAAGATATTTTTTTAATTTTTTTGTATATGTACTCTATTATATACTGTATATTACTGTAACACACATACAGTACAGGGTTGTATGGTATATCCAAATCACATATATTTTACTTTTGAGCAATTTAAGGATTTTTAAAGAATAATTTTCATTATAGACAATTATAAACTGGCTTTGGATCCTAACCCCAACATAAGAAGCAAGTTTCCTATTTTCCAAATGTAATGATAATGTTAAAAAATATGCATATTTTTTTAAAAAGTTATAAGAACTCTATCACACTGAGAACACAGGTTCTCAATGAACACTTACTGGTTGGTTGATTCTAATAGTTTAAAGAAATTATATTCATTTTCACTCATTCCTTCAACAAATATGTGGAGTGCCACATGTGCCAAGAGTTTGTTTATGCAATACCTAAAGCAACTTTGTATACAGTCACATGATACTTTACCTTCCAAAAATCAGTTATGCTTCGAATAGACTTAAAGTTGGTTATATGCATAGGTTTATTTTAAAAATTAAGTAGAGTAACAACTGCTGAAGTGTGGTTCTAATTTCGTCTTCTTATCTGAAATGCAGCTTATGTTTTGAAGTCCCTCAGGCGCCCACATGAGCCTTCCAGCTCCAAGTCTGTAATTTAAAACCTTCACACAAAGGTATCACTAGGCTAACATGACATCACGAGAGACAAACATTCAAGGAAGAAACAGCACCAAACTTGTACAAACTCTTCCAGAAGTTAGAAAAGAGGAAACACTTCCCAATTCATTTTATGAGATCACTATAAAGCAAAATCTAATGGGCATTACAAGTCAAGAAAATCATAAGCTAGCTCTCCTGAGTTTGGATACAAAATCCCTAAGCAAGATATCAGCAGCATATCTAACTTAGAAATATATAAAAAGTTAATACACATCATGACTCTAGGAATATATGAGATATATCAGAAATATGAGGTGAGTTTAACATTTGAAAATCAATCAGTAAATTTTCCACAATTACCTGATAAAGGAGAAGAATCACATGAGCAGCTCAACAAATGCACAAGCATATTTTATAGAAGGGAAGTTTTTTAATTTGATACTAAGTCTCTACAATAACACTATAGCAAACATTGTTTCTATTGATGAATTATTGAAAGCTTTTTCTCTAATATCAGGAATGAGAAAAAGGTACTCCTATCATTACTTCCATCCAACTCTTATCCTGGAGGTTCTATAAAATGCAATAGAAAAGGAAAATAAATAAGGGTTGGAAAGGAAGAAAGATAACTCATTACTTGAAAACATGATTTTACACTTTGGAAATCTAAAAATTTCTACCAACTATAAGAATCAATAAATGAATTTTGCAAGGCCAAGGACATAAGGTCAACATTTAAAACAACTGTATTTTTCTACATACCAACACCATAAAAAAATAAAATTTTGAAATTACACTATTATAATTTCATTAAAAATGATATTAGGACAATTTTATATCTCTATTTTCAAAAAAGGAATCTTGACTGTCTTGCTCATAACACACCCAAAAATCTGCAGATGAATTCTAGATTTAAATGCAAAAGCTAGTTGTATACATTAAAATATAAAAATTCCATACAACTTAAGACACCAAAAAGAGAATGAAAGAGCAAGCCAAAGTGTTAAAAATAACTACTGTACATATTCCTAATAAAGGACTTGCATCCAAAGTACGAATCTCTATCTATATCTCTATCTATATCTGTATCTATTCATTCAGGTCAATATTGCAAAGATGCAACAAAAACAAACCCAAAAACTTCATGAAAGAGGTATCTAAATCATTGATAAACATGAGAAAATGTTTAAATTCATTAACATCAGGAAAATTAGTTAAACCACAATAGGACTATACTACACACAGACACACAAGAATGTCTAAAATTCAAAATGGCAAAAAATATTGAGGTTTTAATAAGGATATATTTCATACTCTGCAGGGAGGAGTGTAAATTGATAGAATCACTTTGGAAAATGGTAGTCTACTAACGCTGAATATAAACATGACTCCTAGTTATATACACCTAACAAAAATGTATGCAAATAGTCACCAAAAGATATGCAAAAGAGTGTTCATAGTCGCACTATTCACAATAGCTAAAAAACAAAAACAAGACAAATGCCTACCAGAAGACAAAAATAGGTTATGCATATCATACAATGGAATACTGTACTATACAGTGATGAAGAATCAACAAAGAATAGTGGTTATCATCACAGACGGGATAACGACTAGAATGGTGCATGGTGGCGGGGGCCCCCTGGGCGCTTCTGGATGTTAGTAAAAGTGGGGCCATTCAAAACTTTGTGAAATATCATTGAGAGGCACACCTATGATTTGTGTACTTCATTTGTTATAACTCAATATCTTACGTTTCAACAAAGTTTCTGAGATAGTTGTATGGGGAGAGTCATAATTTGAAATCATGGCCTAGTCTCACCTAGCACAGAAAAAGATACGTAGTTTTGCAGGTTTTCTTGATATGTTTGTTCTTCTATGTTGTGGAAACCAAATGGCTTTTCCTGATGCATTTGGGTAAAGTGAGTGAAGTTACATCTTAGATTGATATTAAGTAATAATGTAATTTCACACAAACTTCTTTCCTTTAATACAGCTTTCTTCCTGATTCAAGCAGGCTTTGCCTAGTATAATAGCATTGTGACTCACTTGCTTTTTCTGCCCTGATCCTTCCACCTTTGCATGTATTGCATGCCCACTCCCTTAATCGTTAAGCCTTAGGACATTAGGTTCTGGTCAGCATCCAACTTTTTAAGAATAAAGCTTCAGGTCTATTGATCCTGAGAAAATAACTTTCGGTTAAACTAAGGATAACATCTTGGCTTCAGGTGTGTTTCAGCCCCACTGACCACCTACCTCCCCTTAAAACATCCTGACATCAGGACCTGATGCAAGGATCCACTGCCTCCTACTCTAGCCCCCACTAGTCAGCAGAGTTCACGATCCCAACTCCCTTAGCTGCCATGACTAATGCGTCTTCCTCTATATAACTTATCCCCTAGGGGCCATTGGAGAGCCAGGCCTTTGATCAGTAGCTCACGTGTGCCTCTGGGACTTGCAACTCTACAATAAACCTTTACTTTCTTTGTGGCACAACCTGTATGTATCTCATTGGACTTAGATACACACAGGCATCACGGACCCCTTTGCTCCAATAACAATAAACATAGCTTTTAAGATTTGAAAATTGAAAAATCACACTTTGTCAACATTACCTTTAAAAGTTCTATAAAATTGTGACACTTTAGAGGCCCACCTGCATTCTCTAAATCTAAAAGGCCAGTTTTTTCTTCTAGTATTGGAACACACCACTGTTTCTATGACTGAGCACCTGGTGAATGTGTTGGCTAGTATGTAGGGGATTATGGTATATGGAAAGTTCATATTTTAAATATTAGAATAATATTAGGAAGGCAAGATGCCCAAAGGAACTAAGTTAGAAGGAAGGAACAGCAGACTAACAGATCACATGAAATACTCACTCTGGAGCAAACTCCAGTTCTGTGGGATGATGGGAGGAATTATGTCAATTGTTCTCTCTTGTCCTCCTCATCTTATTGCCCTCCTCTCCTCCCCTTTGATTTCTCTCTCTTTCTCTCTCCCCTCCCCGCACTCCTCCTTTCCACCTTCAGCCCTCTCATTTCTTTTTTGTCAAGGGCATATGGTTTAATTCACATTAACTAAATATACATCAATATTTGAACACAGAACAAAAATCTCTTCTCAAGAACATCCTGATAGTTTTCCAGACATCCTTGAGGACAAGTATCCAAATACTATATAATGTTTTTTTTCATTTGATTCAGGAGACACTAAATGCTAAGTATGATCTTGGACAAGATACTTAACCTCAGCAACTGTAAAGCAGGGATAATAGTTCTTGGCTCATAGGATTGCCATCATTTAAAATGAAGCCTAGCAAAGAGTAAGTACTACATAAATATTTTTTAAATAATATAACTACTGATCCCTCCGCTATGAATACTTTATGCATATAACTTGAGAATAATAAATTCACAATAAAAATTAGAAGACTCTTTGACCTCCTCTATTTATTAGTGTCCCTTTGCTACTTTATGTTGTAACAAATCTGGTTCATTAAGATTTCCCTCCAAACACTAAACTCTTCATTTAGATCATTTGAGCATATGTCCTAAGCTGTGTTAGAGTTCCCCTCTGAAGCTCTTATTTGAGAAACAGGCCTTAACACAGCTCTAAGATATTCATCCGGTCCATGCCCTCAAGCTTTTTGGGACAGAAGCCTTTTTCTAGATTCATTGCAATGAAGTGGCCTATTGAATTAACTGTCCGTGCCAATCATCTCTGCCTGGAATCATGAAGCAATATTTACCTTATCTGTAAGGCATCAGTCTAACAGGCCTTTCAAAGTATTAGAAGAAATTCACATTGAATAATAAAATGCACAAACAGAATAGGCCAAAATTAGCTCTCAACAATATACATGTCCTGCTAATCAGGGTAGGGAGAGAAGAAAGCATCTTATAATGTATACCAACATCATATTATTACAGAAATTTCATCAAAAATATTGTATATATTAAGTTTCATCAAAATTAATGACTTATGTTTTATAGATGCAAAACAAAAGAATTATTCTAAAATAGTATGATGCCTAGATAGACTTCTATAGCTGTTTAAGATTGTCTTCTTTTCCCTCACATTTTGTTTATTTAATTTTTGTGCTATGGACTGAATTGTGTCCCCCCCCACCACCACTACAAAAGTAATATGTTGAATTCTTACCCCTACCCTGGCCCCTACCTGATGATATCTGGAGATGAGACTTTGGGAAGTAATTAGGTATAAATAAGGTCATGAGAATGGGGACTTCAGGATAGAATTATTACCCTTAGAAGAAGAGACACCAAAGAGCTAGCGTGCTCGTACCTTCTCTCTCTCTCTCTCTCATTTCTCTCCATAAGACTTTATGAAAGATCCACTCTGTCTCAGCTGACAAACCCTATCACATAAATATTCCATACTCTTATTTTACTATTTGTCACAAAAATTATTTGTCACAAGAATTTGGTGGAGTGAGATTGATACTACTCTATTTTATAAAAAAGGAGCTCAAGCCTACATATCAAGTTTACTTAGCCAAGGTTACTTAATAAAGTATATGTATATAAACATATACATATAAATATACATATATATATACATATTTTTAGACAGAATATAAATATATCTAGAAAAATTGTTCTACTAGGAGTTTAAAATTGTAGAGAATTTTATTTTTATCTTTTGTGTTTGTGAACATGGAAGTCTGGTGATAGGAAAGATTACAAAAAGAATATACCAGTGCTCAATGTGATCTGAAGAGAATTAACCTTGTGAAAGCAGAAAATGCTTCTCACTAGTTCTAATTTACACTGTTATAACAGCACCTTGTAACCTTTTTAAATGTATCTAACATCTTCCAATAAAAAATCTCACAGTGAACAAATATATACTGTTCAAAGAAACCATATTTTCTAAAATAATTCAAAACACTCTTTGTAATATGAGATCATTCTGTATGTTTATGTTAAAAATCCAAACACCTACAGAATTTATTTTAAAGGAATAGCAGACTTTGAGATCCAAACTCTATGGAGATTCACCCAGAGCAATGATACTTTTATACCTGCTATAATAAGATCTAGTCTCCCAAAGATGAAAGATCTACAGCCATCTGCTAACAAGAAGCAAGTCTTGTGCACAGAGGTTAACTTTTCTACCTCAGGCTTTATGAATTAATTCTATGTCAGTATAAAGTTTCCTTTTTTATTTTTTCTTTGGCAACATCACTCCAATGCACAGTGGGTTGAAGATGGCACAATGCTAAAATACTAGTGAAAAGAAAAAAATCTGAGGCCACCAGATTCTTCTCAGTCACAAATACAAAATTTTCCTTAAAAACAATGATGCAGAAGAAAAACTGCCAATATGCATATTAAAGATGTTCAACATCATTAGTCATTATGGAAATGCAAATTAAAAGCACAATAAGATACACTATATAATAATAAAATGGCTAAAACAAAAGACTAACATTTTATCAATATTTGGTAGAAAAAAAACATTTAGTAAAGAAGTAAGGACAAAAGCTTTGAAAAACACCATCAACTTAACCTAAATGATATCTATCAAATACACAATCTTTTTAAGCGCTCATAGAGCCATATCTGGGGCCATAAAGCAATACAATCTTAACAAAGTAGATTCTCATTACTGGATCAAGACTACTTGATTTCAAAGCTATAATAATCAAGACAGTTGGTTTTGTGTAAGGCTAGGCAAATAGCTCAGTGGAATGGAACACAGAAATAACCTCATGCTTATAGGACCAATTGATTTTCAACGAAAGTGCCAAAGGAAAGTAAAATCTTTTCAATAAATAGTGCTAGAATAACTGGATATCTATATGAAAAAGAGTCACATCCCTTAATCTATACCATATATAAAAGTTATATTTATATGGGTTATAACCCTAAACATAAAAAAAATAAAATAAAAAATAAAGCTTCTGAAAAATATGTCACATATTTTTATAACCTTGAGGTAGCCAAAATTTCTCAGGTCACTGAAAACATTAGCCATTAAAAATGATCAATTATACTTTACCAAAATTGGAAATTTTCTTCATCAATGAAAGCCTTAAGTAATGAACAGTCTATGGCCATGATATCCTGAACAAACCCGATCCTGTCTGATGTTGGAAGCTAAGCAGGGTGGGGCCTGGTTAGTACATGGATGGGAGACCACCTAGGATGACCAGGTGCTGTAGGCGTGAAAAATAAAAAAATAAATAAATAAATAAAATAAAAGATTGTAAGCTGACAAGGTCCTTGCAATCTGTGAGGTCAACCAAGGGTTGCCTCACCTAAAAAAGAAAAAGAAAAAGAAATGAACAGACTGACCACAGACTTAGAAAAAATATTTATGATATATATACTTGACAAAGAACAAATAAAATATCAAAATCGACAAGACTTAGACATTTAATAAGGAAGATGTTAGAAAGGCTAATAATGTTCATTAGTCATTAGAGAAATACAAATTAAAACCATCATAAGATATGACTACACACCCATCAGAAGGGCTACAATTAAAAAGGCTAACACCATCAAATGTTGGTGAAAATGTCAAGTAATCAGCACTATCCTGCATTGCTGGTGGGAGTGTACAATTGTACAATCACTTTAGAAAATAATTTGGCAGTTTTTCCAAAAGCTGAACAAGCACTTACCACATTATCCAGCAATTCTACTTCTAAATATTTATCCAAGTGAAAATATACATCCTCAAAAAGCCTTGCACAAGATTATTCTTAGCAACTTCATTCATAGTAATTAAAAACTAAAAGCAACCCATCAACAGGTAAATGGATAAGCAAAATGTGGTATCTTCACACAATGGAATACTACTCAATAATAAAACAGAATAAATTACTGGCACACACAAAAGCGTGCATGAATCTCAAAAACATTATGCTAAGTGAAAGACACCAGACATGAAAGGATACATGCTGTATGACTGTACTTATATGACTTTCTAGAACAGACAAAAATAATTTGTAGTGAAAAAAAATTCAGAGCAGCCATTGCCACAGGGATTGTGAAGATTAACTGAGAAGGGATATGAAGAAAGTTTTTGGGATAATGGAAATATTCTGTATCATATTAGGATTACATAGTTAGATTATATGGGTAAATGAGTTTATGAAAACTCATTGAACTATAACACATAAGATCTGTGTGTTCCATAGTATGCATTTAATGTTACAAAGAAAGTCAAAGACTAATGTGTTATTTTCAAAATATAACATCAATGTTGGAAACAAGAGAGCATTTACTATAAGAAACTAGTGGTATCTATTTTCAGTCTTGCTAATCAGTGGAGTAGCCCTCGATTTATGGATTGCTATATAGAATCTTAATCTCTTTTTTTATAGATGGTTCAAAACATAAACCTGATTTTTGACCAATCATTTGAAAAGCTGTTTAATTCCTAACCCTGTAGGAATTAGAACTTTTATCTGGTTTTCATACCAGGTCATTGTGAACATTAATTTAAAAACAAACAGACAAACAAAATAACTGGTTGAACATTTCAATTGTAAAGTAGAACTTTAAGACCATACATGGGATAAAAAACTCTTCATGAACAATTTAAAAGTAACATTATATTACACACAATAAGTATATCATTTTCTTAACTTCACATTCAATATTAAGTATGTGAAGTGCTTCCAAATTTTGATATTTTAAATAATATTATTTACAATTTATTATTAAAAATATATTTTAAATATTCTTTTAAACAATATTATGATGAACATATTAGTAGTATAGATTTAAATTACAGTAGCTGCTCTTGCTAATTAAAATATATATACTAGTTCCCTGAGTGTAAAATTGATGTGTTCACAGATTTGGCATATGAGTGTTCATATTGCCTCTTAAATTTTTAAACTTCATATCTGATGTTTCCTCTACCAGCAAAATTGAAATGAAACATTAAAGAAATTATTTACATCTATGGGGAAAGAGAATTAAAAGCATTTTTTTTTTACTATAATTATCTACATTTGCTATCTATATTAATTCTATTACAGACTGACTTGGCATGATCACAACATTAATTCTGAACAATTTAAACCTTTAAAATTATATATTTAAGTTTAAATTGAATAAATATCAGAGAAGAGCTGAGGATGAAAACGGTAAATCTAGAAAATAAAGTTGGGAATTGGTCAGAATTTCAAAGGCCTAACCCATAACCAGAGAGAAGAAATAAAAGCTTAAGCAGTGCTATAACTCAGAAAATAGTAAGAAAATAATGAGGATTGCGGGGAGGAGAACAGAATGAAAAGAAGGAAGAGGAAGAAGAGAGGAGACTTTCCCTACGAACGACATAATATCTGACCCAATCTCTTAGGGAAATTTTGATGTAGCCAATGTAATAGTAACAAACCCCAGTCACCAGAGGCTATACATACTATGTGCCTTGAGAGATATCATCAGACCATACAAATGTCCAAAGTGATTGCTTCTTCCAGCCTTTCTCTCTCTGCCTAACATGTCCCATTTCCAGAAGTTAGATTATAAATTCATACATGAAAGTTCACATGCTGTAGAAAATAAGATATAATCCTCTAGCTTTTTATGCTTAGCATGACAGTAATAGTGCATTTAGAAGATCAACTAATTGCCATTGAATAAAGTGAGAGCACCTACTCTAAGAGCTGAGCTACAAAACAGATCTATTATTAAAGTAGGTATTGAAGAAAGAAAAGGAGCTACAGAGAAAGGGAGAAGGGTAGTCAAAGGGTTCGTTAGCACTGACCTGCATAGGCTGGGTCATAAATGGCAGGTTTCAGGCCAAAAGAAACTTAAAACAGGGACCAAGGATCAACAAACAAAAAGAAAGAGGAGGAGGAAGAGGAGGAAGAGGGTGTGTGTGCACACACTAGCACATGCATGTGTGTGAGGGATGGAGAGGCAGAGGAAGAAATCCAGGTCTACGCTTACCTACAACAAAGGAAATGAACATAAAATGAGGAACTGGTTGTGAAAGGCAAACTTCTGTTCTGTAAAGGGGTAACCCTGATCCTTAATTTCAGAAATGATTTATTTTGTTCACCTGTCATGAATATTCTGGAGAAAAGCCTAATCCATAATTTTCACAGAACAACATTCCAATGGTTGGAGACCTTCGTGAAAACTAAAAGCACATCAGGTTAATCAGTGAAAAAAATGAAGAAATTTTATATATTTTTAAAGAGATGGTTCCTGTTAAATTATCTATTCTGGAAACTGCAGCAGGAATTTGTCCTTGGCATTAGAATAAATTACAGCTCATCGCTTCCTAGTAAAACTGTCTTCCTGTCCACTGTGCTCAGTGGGGGTGAGCTGGGAACAGCTTGTCAGATTACACAGCATTACTGAATGCACACCGCTCCATCTGATTGCTTTTCGATCAGAACCATGCTTCTTTTGCCAGATATAAATCATCTTATATTAAAGAGCTTTTGAATATAAAGGCAGGGAAATATTTTTTGGAGGTCTTAATGCAATCCTTATTTGATTACAAAACCCGAACTTGCTCACTGTATGACATGAAGAAAATATGCTGTGTTTCTGTAATACAGATGATGGCAAAAACAAAATTTATGACCTTTCTACTAAACTGCAAAATATTCAAATATAGTACCACCCTAAATTGGAAAAAAAAAGCCACAGTGTACTTTTTTACCTATTCCAAATTATAGTGTAACTAAAAACATCGTCTCTATTTCAATTCTCAAGAGTGCTGTAGAAAACAGAGTACTGGCATGTATATGAATACATAGAGTGGGAACTGTGTTGGAGAGAGAAAGGAAGGAGGAATAGACAATGGACATGCAACAAAACTTCACCTCCCTAATCTCCAAGCTGGTAGTTGAGAAATAACCCCAAATATTTTGGAATTGACTTAGTAATCAAGTAGCCTGGGTTTAAAATCAAGCTCTAAAACAAATTAACTATGAAGTCTCTGGTAAATTATTTCACATCATTGGGTCTCAATATCCTCAATATAAACAAACAAACAAACAAAAAGCATGGTTTGATTTTATGACATCTAAGAATTTTATTTTTATTTTCAGATAAACAATACCATATGCATGACACAACTGTAGTCTCTGCTTGTTGTCCATACTTTTAAGTACTGGCTAAAATGTAAATAGAAATGATAAGACAAATTAAAAAGAAATGATGCCTCAAGTCATTTTTGAAAAGCATCAAGTTCATTATTCCATAATTACTCATTGAGTACTACCATGTCCTGAGCACAGTACAGGACACTAAATTGTAGAGAAATGAATAAGAGAGTGGTAGGATAAACAGCAGATGGGAAAGAAGGAAGGGAGGGAGGGAGTTAGCTAGTTGCCTAGTTGGATACTCGAGCCTGTAAGAAATTACAGAATGCAGAGAGAGAGCACTGTACTCATGAGAGCAGAGCTTCCTAAAGTAAGTACAGCACTGATAAAATATGCTGTACTATGATTTTAGGTGATATACCAAAGAATAATTTTTATTTGTATATGAAATAACCATTTAAAAAGTATATAAAATTTATATGATATATATGTATATAAAAACTGTCATGTCATACTTACATTTTCAGAAGTATTACTGATTAAAATATAGTGACATAAAATAAGTGAGCTGAATTAAGGTCAAATTAAAGAAATATTATATAATAATAACATACTCAATCTAGCCAAAATAATTCTTAAAGCATAACACAAACAGAATAATTGACAATCTGGTCTATAACAGCAGATGATCTTAACATTAGAATATCATAGAAGATAGGAGAGACAACAGGAAAATAAAAGTGCTTACATTTTTCTTTAGATTAATTTTAGACTTTGTTAGAAGACCATATAGAAGTACCGATCTTGTGTGTTCAAAAGAATTTGTGATAACCTCCATAGGAAGATAAATAGTATGTAACTTTCTAATAGCCAGGAAAAAAAAGGTGTAATTAAAACAAAAACAATTAATTTACAAAAGGCAGAGAAATGAGAATAGAAAGAAAAACAAAAATAGAAGAACATAACATCAGTAAGTCCAAGATGAAAGGACCTGAGTGCTTAGAGAGAGAGACCACATGGAGGGGCCACGTGGACAAGATCTGAGACTCCATCAGCCTTTAGTCAACATCCACTGGCAGTATGTGAGTGAACGAGCCTGCAGGTAATTCCAGCATCTAGCCTGTGAGTCTTCTAAATATAACGAGCAGACATAAACCATGTTCACTCTGCCCTACCCAAATTCCTAACCCACAGAATCCATCTGTATAATAAATGGTCTTTAATGCCACTAAATTTAGGGAACAAAATGTATTATGTAGCCATAGTAATAAAACATACTCATAAAAAGAGTACTAATGATAAACCAAATGGGTCAAAATAAAAACTATTAGTGAAGCCTAATAAAGGGTATATGGGGGTGATTTTTACTATTCTTGCAACTATCTAGAGAGATGAATTTATATCAAAATGTAAAGTTACTGAGGAAGGCGACAGAGATAGAAAGACAGAGATAAGAGAGACAGAGAGGCAAGAAATGAAGACATAGAAAATGGAATAAAAAGATGTAGCACATGCCTGAAAATTTTTTAAATGGTGAAGACACAGATGCAGAAATGACAACATAAGCAGGGTAAATAAAAAGAAATTCACTTGACATATTGCAGCGAAAGAGCAGAATACTAAATACAAAAAGCTGCCAGAAAGAAGAGATTACATAAAAAAGAAATGACAAACTGACAAAAGGTTTCTAAACAGTAGCAAAAGAAGACATAAGATAATGAAATCATATCTTCAAAGTTGTGGTGAAGAGAAAACACAAAACACTTAACTAGACTTTTGTACCCAGTTGAAAATGAGGGAGAAATTAAGCATACCCTTACTAAAGGAAATTTTAAAGGATGCACTCAGAGAAGAATAATGTCCCAGAGAAAGGTACGAGAAGAAATGATGTGCAGAGCAAGCACTAAGCACGTAGGAAACTGGTGGACATGGTGAAGCATCCTAAAGCGTCCCTTTCAAAGAAAGGCTGGTTACTTCAACAGCTGGAGAGCTGCCGGCAGCCTTCATCTATCAGCCCCTCCAGGGTGTGCCCCAGTTGAAGAGAAGCAGCCTATTCTCTAGGTCAAAGGGAAGCCTACATCTGATGACTGATCAAGGCAGGGATGCAAAGGCTCCCGGTGGGGTCAGTCGAGGCTATCCCGAGTCTTGCTCTGCAGCTCAGTTGCTGCTTCCTTCCCCTCTCTTCTACAGTTGTTGATCCTGCAAGTACACTCCCTAGTACACTTCCTACACTCTAAGGAAAATAGAAGGGAAGGAAGAAAGAGTGGGGGAAAGCCAGAAAGGACGGGAAGAAGGAAGAGAGAGAGAGAAAGAGAAAAGGGAAGAGAGAAGGAAGGGAAAGAGGGAAGATAGGAAGAAGAGAGAATAGAAAGAAATGGAAGAAAGAATGGATGGTTGTAAGGAGAGAAAGAAGAAAAGAAAGGAAGAAAAGAAGAGGGAGGGAGGGAGAGAGTGTATGAAAGAGAAGAAGGAAGGCAGGAGGGAAGGAATGAAGGAAGGAAAGAGGGAGGAAAGGAGGTAGGGAGGAAGGGAATAAAGGAATTTTCAAATTAAAAAAGCAATAAACTGAATACTTATAAATAGATCTTACACATGACCTCAAAAAACAATATACCTGTCCATATGCATGCAAATATATGTAAAGAGATAGAAAATAGACTGGAAAACATATACCACACTGCTAACAGTATTTCCTTCTGGAGAAGAAAATGCGATTTTGGCAGAGAGAAAAGATTCTTAACCTCTTAATTCCTTTCCCATATTGTTGAAAAGTTTAATCATGAGAATTTAGTCATTCATCGTTTAAGTAAAAAAAAGTTTTAGTTGCATTATGCTTGATTTGTGTGTTATTTTAGCATATTTCATAGGTACATTTTCCTCTGAGTAACTTCACTTCTAATTATTTCTTTGAACTAAAAAAAAAGAAAAACCTTCCAATTACTGAATACAAGCAAACAAAACCATTTGATATTTTTTCTTTCTTCAGTACTCTTTCTCAATGCTGACTAACCAACAAATTAATCAAATGACATGCACAGTAAGCTAACACTGTGTTTCATGAAACAAAGAGATAAATATAAAATACAGAACTCTGAAATTGCAACAGAATCTCATTTTGATTAATAATTTGAAGATTCTAGTTCCACAATTTAAGAAGTATGACTGGTATAGTGACTTCTGAATATCTTAGCAGTCAGTGCTTTCTAGTACAAATGCCTCATCATTTATAGTTAGACCTTAATTGTATGAGTTTGAGTACATTATTTAACTTTCCTTATGTTCTTACCAATTACACTTTCTAATTGTAGAAATCTGGCTAAGTTATTCAACTTTCCTTGTTCATTTTTTTCTTCTTTGAAGTGGAAAAAAATAGTAATAACTCTCCTCACATAGTAGATTTGAGGACTAAATGAGGTCATATGAGCAAAAGTCCTTTGTCATCTGTTACAAATCAATTACAAATCAATTAATATGGTAGTAGTATCTCTTGAAGGTAAAATAGTGTGCGAAGACACACAAAAAATTCACTAAAGATAGATTATAATCTTCCTAAAAAGCAATATTTATGCTGTTCTCTGTTAATACTAGACAAAAGAAATAGACATCCTATCTATTTTTTCTGCTACTACTTGTTAATGTATAAAAAAGTATTAGACACAATACAGTACACATTATTTACATTCTTTTTAAGTGAGATGTGCAATTAAGGAGAATTAAGAGAACTTGAAAGCTTTTTTCTTAAATTACCCTCACTCAGTGGTGTACCATATTACAACACAAGGGGGCAGTATTTCCTTTAAAATTCCTCTTTGAGCTGAGCAATGTAATTCACTGAGGTGGTACAATGAAATCTCTTTCAATGTCAAGATTAAAACAATTTTGCATCTGTATCAACTATAACTCATCAGGAAAAAAATCATAGTACTATATTTCTGAAAACACTTGAAAAAAGAAGCTTGTGGGTTAACACAGATATAGAGATGAAATGTCTGACAACTGGAATAGAAAAAAAACAAATGTGTAGTTCTAGTCCCAGCTATGCAAGCTGTCTTCATATTAGGAGCAGATTAGGGAGCATGTTCTCATTTCAGCAACAGCAGTAATTAGTAGGTGCAAAAGAAAAAAATCAAGTGTTACTTCACCACTCTAATAGGGTCCATTTGGGAAATATCAAGTAAACTAAATGACTGTTTCCCCGGTAACAGGAAACAAGAATCTTGTCAAAGAACTCTACCTCAGCACTTAAAGTACTAACTTATTGAACTTCAGTTTAATATGTACAAGTACCAGAGATATACAGCCCAATGCTTCTTTTTATGGTGGCTTTAATGGCATTTTATTTGTGGGTCAAGTCATAGGGCAGTAGGAATAACCTCTCTAATGGGCTGAAAAAGTAAAACATATAACAGTACAACATGGGCTGTAACTAATCTCTGAAATATTCTAAATATAGGTCAAACCGTGAGATGAGGCCCCTCAAAGAGACATGCTGTTAACATCTATGGAGTGCTCACCATGCCAGGCCATCTTAAGCTTTATTTAGTTCATTTAATCTCCTCACCAAGACTGTGAAGTAGAGATACTTGTACAGAGACACAGGTTAAATACATAGCTAGGGCTGGGTATGCGCCAAAATTAAACCCAAAAAGTTTTGCTCCAGAGCCTGTGCTCTGAATCAAAATAAGACACAGTGCTTTTCACAAGGCTAAGTTCTGTGCTAGCATTTGGGCAGCGGGTATTTCAATCTTCCACTGACAGTATCCCTGTGAGGCTTGGAAAAATGCATCCTTTCTGGGCCTCAGGGTCCATTCCAACCCCGTCTACCAACCACCCATCACCATCACCTACATAAATAAAGAAATTGGACCAGGTAATCCATAAGACCTGTCTGTGGTTTAGTAATTCATGGCAATATTATGAAAGCAGTTATCAAGTAGATACAAAGTGTAGAATTTCTGTGTTTAGATACCTGCCTTCTATGATCACTCATAGCAGCAAAGAAAATGTGTTGTTGTTTTTTTTAATTTCTCAGTCAAAGGCATATAATAAATCACCAGTTTACTTGTTTGAATAAACTTATGACTATCTCTTATTTACCCTTTATCTCAAACAGATTTTGATAGAGAGGTCAATATACAGGCACAGTATGTCTGTGTTAAATGGGGATTGTGGGGTATTCACATCAAGAATATAAAGAAGGAAAAAAATATGCAAGTTCTGGGCAGTAGATACGAACTTCACCTACTATACTTCACAACTCTGCCTTTAGCTACTATGATTTAAACAATGTGACAGCTCTGAGAAGCTTCATAAAATAACAGAACAGAAATCCCATGTGCTTTAAAGATTTTCTGACTGCAATTGCTGACCTTTACATTACAATTTCCAGAAATTTAATGCAAAACACCAAGATCCTATTAGGCAATCTTATGATCATTTTAAGAGGTCTCTAGATAGTCTAATAAAATATCAATTCAGTATTCAATTATACAGTTTCACACTCACCATGAATATTGAAATTGTTTCTTTAAAGCATAATTTCAAACTAGCCATTTTTACAAATAGAAGGAAATATTTCCTTTAATACATTTTTCAATGGTCAGTATCTTAAGTCCTTTGAGATTTTTAAACATGAAGTCAATTTATTTCTGCTGTATTCCTGCAGGCTGATGTTGCCAGAGGCTTATTTTAAAAATAAATAAATAAATAAATAAATAAATAAGAACATTACTTTCGAATATTTTTAAAAAATTAGAGCTCAACTAAGTATAAAAATTGCTAAAATTTCATATTTGAAATAAATGCTAGAGGCTTAAAAATATAGGGAGTAGCTTCTTAATAAAATTTTGAACTCAATATTAGTACATTATGAAAGAGCAATATCAGCCTAGTAGACTTTATGATTTCTGATTCATGAATTAACTTTGGCCTTTTCCTCTACAATGTAACTGCTATAAATTTAAGAAAATAAGCTTCATTAAAGCTGAATAATCCTCATTTTCTATCTTCTTAATAATTCATTTCTTGTTATCTGGTACATTTAAAATCAGGAACTAAGTAAAAATTAATTTTATGTGATAGTCCTAAGAACTAAAACAATTCTTTCAGAGACTGAATAATGATAGAAATTTGGCATTTGGTGTATATTGTATTTTCTTACCTTGAAGTAAAGAAATGGGCATAATCCTATAACATTAAAAATGAAATAATTTTATTTCATTATTATTATAATCTTCTGATAATGTTAGGGCATAGTCAACATAATTTAAATTATCTTAACGATTTACATATGCACCAATGTCTTTATTTTTTAAGAGCAATACAGACCAAAAATAATAGTCTAAACTTTCACAGAATTCTCTGAGATCCACTTAAGTCTAGTTGTCCTCTAAAGGCACATTAGATCAGACAAAGAAGCTTTTTCCAGAGTCATAAACAAAACTAGAAAACAGGATTCCAGACAGCAATAACATAAGGAGAAAACTAGCTCTATTTGTGCCAAAATTAATTGAAAATGTTGTTTAGATTGATTCTCAGCTTGATTTAAACTACATTTAAACAAGAAACTGAAAACTATAAGCAAGAGTACTCAACTTTAATAAATTTCAAAAGCCATTTTGAATTTAGTTACCTTATTCTCATCTTTTAGATTAGCCTATATTTTTTCTTAAATTATTATGTTTTGAAAGGAGGAAAGGAAACTAACATTTATTATGTTCCAGCAAAGTGCCTGTGGAAACTGTGAATCATCTCATTTAATCCTCATAACTTCCCTGGAAGGAATACATTATTTTCCAGACATTTCAGATGAGGGCCTGCAGACTCGCAAATGATAGTGCTATGCTATTCACTGATATGCCTAAAAAGACTGACCTGAGAGCAAAAATCTTTCCATAGCATACTTCTAAGCTTCTAAGCTCTTGATATTAAAAAACAAAAAAAAAGAAACAAAAAAATTGTCTGAACCAAGTGATTAGACTTTAGAAGTCATAGGATTGACCAACAAGAGCTTGTTGCTCAACGAATGTGTATTGAGGACCCACACAGGCCCTGGCAGGGAACTGGAACTAAAAAGTAACACAAGGTTCCTGCTTTTGAGGGTTTACAACTTAAGACACATATGGAGAGCTACTTGAAGAGTTAAGCATTTACTTAGATCTCCATAAATATCTGGTCCCAGATGTTGTCTTTCTAACCCAAATTTCTCCAAGTGCCTTCTAGTCATAGACAACTAGAAAAAAATCTCAGCCATACTCTGGTCTTTGATGACATCTTCTTCTAGATCTCTTACATACCAATATAACCTGGCCTCTCTCTGAGCACTGTGCTATCCTTTAATGTTTGCAGGGGCTCTTGGGCCTCTTCTCCATTACAGAATGACAGAATCCAGTTATATAAAATCTAGGCTTTCCAGATTAATTGCAAGAAAGTTTATACTGCTGCTGGTATAACACAAAACTTGAGTATTATAAGTAATAATGGCTCTCTGGTATCATTTGAGGGATATCAGAATGTTTCTTTTTAGTTCCCAAGAGTTCCTTTATTTGCTTTTAACAGTGTGTGTAACTACATCATGGTCATTCTTCCACTAGATCTAGAAGAGAGATGACATACCCATTAAAGGTGTGAGCCTACTCTTTCTCCCCATATAACATTAGGCATCGTTTATCAATCTCCAGGTGAGTGAGGAGGGCATTACTTAGAATGCTTCTCAAAATAGCATTACAACTCATGTAATTGAAGGAGACTCGCAGGCACATCTGTAGTCTAGAGACTGTTCCTAGATGTTCCTAGCTGAAAAAGTCCTCTTCATATGCATATATTCAAATCCAAAAGGGAATTGCAATAAGAGATTCCAATAAAGGCACTGCTGCCCATTAAAGGAGGCACTGCTCCAGCTAACTCACACTGACGCTCACAAGCATAGATCTGAAATACATTCCCTGACCAGGTCTACTGCCTTCCTCAGGCAGCCAGAACTCCAATATAACCTAAATACTCTTAATTCAGTTTGACGTGAGGGCTGGTCCAGTATAACCTAAATACTCTTAATTCAGTTTGACGTGAGGGCTGGTCCAGGAGCAGCTTTGGCGGCAAAGGAATAGATCTCATTTGCTATGGAAATTAGGCAATGTACTGCGTTACTGCCTCTGGCTATAAACAGTCCTCAACCCCAATCCACCCCTTTCAACCAGGCAAAATAATCTTTAATCCATCAGTACAAAAAAAAAAAAAAAAGCAATGTCTCTGCTTTTGGGACAAAAATTTTGACAACAAAAGCATGAAATTTTGGCAGAACCAACTGCAATTCCCACTAATAGAAATCTTCATGTAAGCAAACAAAAAAATAGCATACGAAAAAATCTTTAGTAAATAAAAATCCAAGTATTCCCTTTGCGATCACCTCTCCTAACCTCTCCTCCATATGTTCTGCTCCAGCAACATTGTTCTTCTTGCTGTTCTTTGAACGTAATAGACACCCTTTTGCCATGGGGTCTTGGCACTGGATTTCCTCTATAACGCAGCTCTTTCTCCAGCTATCCACATGGCCCACTGCCTCACCTCCTTCATGCCTTTGCTCAAATATATCACCTTTTCAAAGAAGCCTGCCATGACAAACTATTTAAAATTATAATCTATTTGCCCATTGCTCCCCCACCTGATAAACAATCCTCCTTACCCTGCTCTATGTTCTTCATGGTATTTATCATGTTATATTAAAGGAGATTTTGTAATTATTGTGCAGAAAATCGTTCACATAGGAGCTCTAATGGCGTTCTTTAAAAGGGCCTGTTTGGGGGACTGGCCCTTAGATTTTGGAATGTTCTCTGTTTTACTAACTGATTAGGATGGCTTGTATGTCTGGGGCCCTGAGCTCTGTATGCCTAGGCTATTTGTAATAACAGTATGATTTACAATAAACACCTACTTTCCTTATGGGAGTCTGGAATTTTGGTAATATGTGGTTGGTTGCATGGGCAGAGTGTGCCTATGTGACTGGTCCCTAACAAAAACTCTGGACTCTGAGTTTCAAGTGGGGTTCCCTGGGCAGAAACATTGCCATTGAATGTGTTGCTCATTTCATTGCTGGAGGAAGAAGCAGATGCTATATATGCCACCTCTTACCATGAAACCCCTGGGAGAGAGAACTTTGGAAGGCTGTGTCTGAACTCTTCCAGATTCTGCCTGATACCTATTTCCCTGCAGGTCCTGATGTGTACCCATGGCGGTGAGTACAACTACCTCTGAGTCTTGAGAGTCTTTCCAATAAGTCACCAAACAAGTGCATAATCATGTGATCTTCAAAAAATTATATTCATCTCTGATTATGTTTCCTCCCACACTAGAATGTAAGCAAGCTCCCCAAGGGCAAATATTTTAAAATCCCTTCAGCTCACTGACATATCACATACTAATATAAAATCTCTGTAGCTCATTAAAATATCCTCAATGCCTAAAACAATGCCTGTCACGTGGACATTCAATAAATGTTTGTTGAATAAGTAATAAAGCAAATATTCTCTTATGAAACATTTATTTTTAAGAAATAATTAAAATACAAATGTATTTTCTCTAGGATCTTTAAGAGAACATTGTATCTGTAAAGAGAGAAGACTCTGCTATGAGTGAAAAATTGCTTTTAAATAAAAAGCAAGAGCTGAATTACAAACATTATGGTGACAGCAAATAGCAGCTTGCATACTTCTGGATACCACAAACATGAATGAGACCAGCTACAGAAATTCTCCTCAAGCTCAAAAGAAAAGGATAAAGAGATGAATGTACTAAGTAAAAAATAATTAAATTTTCAACAATCAAAATCATAAAAATCCAAGGAGGAGAAATCACGTTATCTATACTACACATAGAAGGCTAGCAATAGGTAATTGTTAAATGAATTCAATGGAATAAAAAAAAAATCACATTGGTATCAAGATATCCTCTTAAAGTATAAAAAATAACTGAAATATTTTAGAAGATAGTGACATAAAAATTATATAGATGAGAAATCATATGTGAGCACAACAAAAAGACATTTCAGGTATTTCTTCATATAGAAAACTAACAATTATGAACTCATCCTAAAACATTTACTCAAGGAAATAATCCTGCTAAGAAACTAACCAAATAACAAATTCGACTAGTGGAATAATCAGCATCATAAGAAGTCTTGAAATAATAAAAAGCCTTTTTATTAAACTAAGAATCAAGGTAGGGATTTAACTACAACTTTAATATGGTTTTGGTCAGGTTTTCCTCCAACCTTTGTGGGTTCAAGGACAAGAAAACAAAACGAGGCACATGTTCCATATGACTCAATAATTATAAGTTAAAAATCAAGGGGGAAAGCTGCTAGTTAAAATATGTTCTCCTGGATAACTTAATAAACATACCTCTCCAGGTGAGTGAGGTCACCATCTTAGGGTGCATCCCAAAGTAGCATTTCAGTCCATGTGCTGAGGTGACTCACAGCTGCATCCATAGTCTAAAACCTGTTTTTTGGTTCCATTTATTTACCAGCCCTAATGAAAAAAATTTTTAATCCGTGTAAACCAATGACTTTTTTGATGATGTAAAAGTCATCAAAATATCAAAGACAACTGGATTTAATTATTAGATACTTACAATCCCTACTTATGTCACAATTTATAAAATTTACATATATTCATCCTCTTAGTTCATTTCAATGAAATCACTATTTACACTGTTATGGTCAAGACTTTCAAATCATTTGTATTTTATTGAGAGTAACACCAAATCAGAAAATCTTCCTTGAGTCAATATAGGTCTTGGATAATTTTTTTGCCAACTTTAATTCGGAAAAATTTCATTTTGCTATAACAGCAGCAACAGGAAGTGTTAATAAAAATCTTAAAGCAAAGTTTCATTTCAGAAATGTCCATGAATTCTCTGTATTATGTTCAAACACTGTAATGGGTCACATATTATAAATTATCATTACTGAAAATATTATGAAATATTTATCTTCAATATGTAAGTTTATAATACATTGCAATTTTAACCATCATTAAAGTAATATCAGATCCATATAGTAATATAAAGAATTGCATTAGTTTTCACATGTTATACCTAGATCTCCATATGTACAATATTTAGAGTCACGTGAATTGTTTAATATTGCAAAATATTCCTCAGCTGCAAGTGCAACCATGGCAAACATTGAACTAATTCATAAGTACCTCTATAACTATGAATTAGAACATGAAGAGAAGAAAATGGATGCTTACAAAATTCTACTACATCCATACTACAACCTTCCAATGGCTTTTATTTCAAGGACATTGGGCAAAAGCTCAGGAGAAGCATTTCTCTGGACTCTGAACAGTGTTAGCCAAAAAAGTGGATATTTAAGGTTACAGGTTGTACTATATCAGCATTGGGTACAGAAACTCAAGTGGCAGTGACACTCATAAGCTCTTTAATAAATTTGTTTTTGTGTATTTTTGAGATATGTGGAGCCCTATAAAGTATGAATTTCAAGCAGAAAGCCTCCTTTGCAGTGCTAATCTATCCAGAATTTAAAAATATATGAGTCATAAGTCTTGAAAAGAAAAAAGTAAAACTCAATGTCTACAAATATTTTGTCTACAAAATACAATTGTACTGGTGAAAAAGCTATGAGAATTATTTCAATGAAAACATTAAAAATCACTATATAAATCACCAAAAATAGGGGAAAAAATACAGTAAAGCGGTAAAAACAACAAAACCTTATTAAACACGTGTGAATAAAATGAAGTTATACGAACAAAACTATTAAAAAACCATTAAATGGTATAAAAGGGGACTTGAATAAACAGATAAACCATATTCTTGAATAAGCATATTAGATCATTCTATTTCCAATATAGTTAAGCTAGAGCTGTTTCCAGCTTCCTCTTTTCTGTATAGTTCTGAGTTAGAATTGGCCAAACGAGATGTTTGATTGAGATTTGGGAAGTAAAAGTACAGCAGCAGTTCTTGATCTTTGAAGTTGATAATAGCTGTTTGCAGTGACAGGCAGATATAGAGATTTTGATGAATTTGAGCGTCCTTCCTCTCTTTCGCTCCACGCTCTTTTTCCTGACTACTGATCCTGCTAACATCGTTCCCAGCCATTCCCAGACTACATCAAATTCTCCCCTCCCTAGATATGTATGTTAACCCTTCTATCAAAAGGAGGAATTTGTTTCTCCTCCCCTTAAAACTGGGCTAGACTTGTTACTTTTCTTGACTAACAGAGTGTAGTGGAAGTGATATCGTGCAACCCTGAGCCCAGGCTTTGAGAACCTGTGGCTTCCACCTATGCAGTATTAGAAGTATGCTGCCATGCTAGAAGGAAGTCTATGATATCTAGCTGGAGGGAAAGGATATACGGAGAAGACCTGAGGGATCCTGACAACTGTGAACACTAAGGCTCCAATAGTGTGACAGAGGCCTAATGGAACTCTCTTGGCGCAGCTGCAGCAGAGCTGAACGTGATGACATAAGCAACCACAGCCTACAATACATGAAGCAGAAGTGCTGCCTAACTGAGTCCAGTCAAGTGACAGAATTGTGAGAAATAATAAATTGTTCTTGTTTTAAGCCACTAAGTGCTGTGATGGTGGGTTTCATAGCAATAGGTACAAGAAACAGAGGGGGAAACGTACATTGTAAAGATGACAGTTGTATTCTTTCCCTTCGTTCCCTTTGGTTCTTGATAAAAGCATTCTAAATGTCGTCCATAAGACTATTCGGTGATAACAACCAATCATTGTTTTGAAAGCTAAAATAATGAGAGGACGCTTGCCCTACCAAACACTGAAATATTTTTAAACTTTAGTAATCAGATAAAGAATAAAAGCTATCATTTATTGAATACTTACAGTGTCTTCGGCATTGTTTAAAGTATTGCCATGACAAATAACACTATTATTCTTCATGCTTATAAATAAAAATCTGAAAGTCAAAGTTTTTATATTAATAATTATAGGGCATCAGTGCTAAACCGGAATAATAGAAAAGATACTCAATAAAGCTACACATGTATTCAGTTAGTTTAGGCAAGCCAGACTGTCAGAGATTGTTAAGATGAATTAAATATGTAAGAACACTGGGCCTGTCCTAGCATTGTACTGAATGAATAATCATCAGAACTGAAGAGCCTTAAGCCTTCTGAAATGTCTCCTAAGGGATCCAGGACAACCATGACTCTCACCTAATGGGAAAAGATCAGTAGAAAAGAATGAAAACTCCATGATTTCAGCCACTCTGTCATCTTGCTCTGTGCAACAGGCTGTAGCAGGGAAACTGTCATCTGGAAAGGACGTAGTCTCTGTTTAGCACATAAACTTTGCTTTGGGAGGAAAACTCATCCCTTGGGGGCAAAGAGCAGCTCTCCTTCATTCATAAATTAAAGCTGAAAAAAACCTTTAAGATCAAAGAGCTATTCATTCATTTCACAGATGAAAGAACTGATGCCCAGTGGGTAACGTGATTTACTCAGGGTCTTATATTGGTGCCAGAGCTCTTCCTCAGACCCCAGATCCCACTCTACCCCAGAGTGACTTTTTATCTGTATTCTTTCCATACTAAGCCCACTTTCAAAGTACTCTCTCCAGCCCCAACCACTTCAATTTCATGAAATGACAGCAACTTACAGAAGAAAGGGAGCAAAGGCAGTTTCTGTCTTGTTCACCTTGTGTTTCAGCATCTGGCACTATTCCTCTCCATTGAACACATTCGAGGAACATTGATCAAGGGAAGGAAATGAAATGCAAATTAGCCAACAGTTATCTTCAACTCTCCTCAGCAAAGGCAAGCTATTTATAAAAGTAATTTTATTGAATATGCCAATCATCAGTTAAGACACAAGTACTGATTTCTGTTAATAAACTGTAAGACCAAATAATCTTTGAAACTAAGGATTTGTTTTTGTAGCATAATTATGTTTTTGCTTTCATAATTAATATAGTCATTAACTAGGAAGAGTTGATTCTTTTCCTTTATCACCAAGAGGTTTACTTGTAATTAATGATTAGGATGCTCTGAGATGGGCTGCCTGCTCTTTGCCTGAAGTGCTATTTCATCTGCAGGAATGTGACTCTCAGTTCATGAAGCCACATTAAAACCATATATACAGTTTTTTAATTTAAAGACACCTGTTCACAAAAGGCATTGCCAGGATAAAATTAAAATTCAAAAGAGATCAGAATACTTTACTAATGAAAGGGTGCTTCAGGATAACGGGTTTTTACAACACCCTAAACAAAAAAAATTCTCCCTGAAGCCTTCAGACTGGACAAAATATATACTATGTCATAATATTTTCTTCATTAAATAATTCTTAAACTAAACAATTAATTGAATTCTGCTCATATCTACAGATATTGTTCTATCCTCAGCATCTCAGTGTCATTACAGTGTAAAGTCTTGGATAGTCACTAACCTTCCTCGGCATTCTTGGCAGAGAGCACATATCATTGTTTCTCCTCAGAGGCACTTGCACGATTTGGCTCAGAAAAATTCTTTATTTAGGACTGTTCCACCAACTTCTGTCCACCAGATGTCTACAGCATCCCCAGTCACAGAGACGACCACAAATATCCTCATTTTTCTCTAGAGAGTCTACCAGTCTACACCTGGGTTCCCTTCCCAGCACATCACAACCCAGGTGCTCTCTCAATGCAGTAAGTTGGGGCCATCAGAGGGCTCACCTCATTTGTTCCTTGTTTCTCAGAATTACTGTCCATTGTCTAATGTCTTGAAAAACACTGTTCACATATACTTTGTTCAGTTCTTTGTTTGTTTCAGGCAAAGTAAGAGTTAGCAATCATTTATTTTTTAAGCTTAATGTGGATGTGGATATGATTCTGACTTTAGTTTTTTTTTTCAAACAAGATACAGGCTTTGATAGAGATAAGAAAGAAAGGAGACCTGAGGCTCAGGGAGTGTCTGAGGGGGAGTGGGCATTGTGGGTGGAAACAAAGAACAGGAAGGCATTGGACACTTCTGCTCTACCTCCCAATTTTTTCTAGGGATGGCCTGGGAAAAAGAGTTCAAGAAATTATATACTCTAGGGTTATGTATAGGCTTATATTTATGACTCAGCATTTACAACAACAAAAAAAGCAATCCCCCAGTCTCTAAGACTACTTTGCCTATGCTATACAAATAAGAAGCTTATATAAAGCCACCTTATTTATAACTGGCACTCTCTAAATAGTCTTTATACATGCTTATGGTCAGCTCTCTGCAAAGTATCCATACTCCAACACGAAGATAAGGCCATCAGCTTCCACAACATACTGAATCAATAGGCACCCCTGTGTTTTGCATGTTGACTCCCACCCACCATCTCCTCCCATCATCCTCCTCAGTGTCCTTCAGGTTACAAAGCATGTAATCATTATGTGACTAACCAAAACCGATCCTTGAAAGATGACTGTCATTCTAACCTACAATGCCTTTTACATCCCATCCTCTTGAAGAATGAAGCAGGTATATGGATAAGTTTGGGCAAACCTAGCAATTAAAAGTAGATTCTTCCAGTGCAATGAGTGCCAGGGACACTTAATGAGGTTCTAATTACTTGAGTGCAATTTCTTAATAATAAGAAACACAGTATTATTTGCACACCCAGTTAGGTTTTCTGGCCTAAATTTATTGGCAGGCTGGATGGAAAACCTTTGGTAAAATAACAGTCACTGATTCATCCTAATGAGGAGATGTGAGTCCTCTTGAAGGCTTGCCCGTGGTTAAAATGAACCAGTCTTTAACTTTTTATTTGATTAAAAACTAGAATTCTGTCATTTGAATGTTAATATATGCAAATCTCACAGAGGTTATTTGAATGAATGGAAACTGTCAGCATGGCTCCATTTAAACAGCATGTTGCTTGGACTTTAATGTGTGGCAGCGCAGGGCTGAAATGTGGCAGGTGTGGATATGCCAGATGACACACTGAGTCAGACCCAGGCCATGCTCAGAGGGATGAGTATGATAATGCAAGCTATTAAGAGGGAGGAAAAAATACAAAATTATAAATATGTTCTCCCTAAAGCACAACCTCAGTCACTGACTTAAAAGAGAAAAAATAACATCATGCTTAAGAACTGAGTTGAGACAAAGAATCTGCTAGAAAATCACATAATATGATGAGCTCTAATCTGCCCTTCATCCAAGGAGAACAACAGTGCTTACGATACCATTTCTGTACGAAGCAGCTTTACATGTTCCCTTCTATGTAAAGGGTAAATGCTACTGCCATACTGTCTATGTACTTCAGTTAAGTTTATATCCAGAAATAAAATGAACAGGTACCATTAACTCTTCCTCACATTTTTAGCCATATTCAATATTAGTCTCTGATACTCTTTACCCATAGATTTCAGCTCAGAAATTCTTAAAATAATTACAACCATGACATGAAGTACAAAAAGAATCTCCTTAATGCTTGTAAATTTAGTCTGCTGCTAAAGGTATGGTGTTTGGCAAGTATAAATGCTTAGCTCCATTGGGCCCTCCAAGTAGTATAGTCTATCCATATCCCTAGTGGGTTAGCCCAGGCCAAGAGATCTGCTTTAATTTCTTGCTTAGTGCTTCAATCTGCTATTAGGGTTGTCCTGATTAATAAAGATTATGAACCTGGTTAACTATTTGAAACTGCTAATTTACAAAGAGATGGAGCCTTGTCCCCCCTAATCTCAGCTGCAATCTGGAATCTAGTTTGGAATAATGTGATCATCTAGAGAATTTGTTATAATGCCTCCCTAGCTTTGCATGTCAGCACTGCCTAAATCCTCCTATTGCTATCTACCATCTTCCAGACTGGACCAGCACTGAGCCAAAGCTGACTCTGGGATCAGACTGCTAACTACTCAACTTGAAGGTTAATCTTAGAGAAGGGTTCTTAGCTCTAGGTCCACAGAATTCCAGATGATTCATGGATGAGTTTCTGACAATCTATGAACCCTCAACATTAATTTTATGTGTAGATAGTTTGGGATGTATACAAATGAACTTTCATCAAAGTTCCAAAGGATCTATAACCCAAAAGAAGTTTAAGATCTGACATCTAAGAGAACCAAACACTTGTTTTTTCTGTCCAGGTTCTCCTAATCTTAGTTTCTTCTCCCTACTGATGAGCGCCACAGAAATCCCAAAAAGTACAACAAATGAGCTGGACAGAATTATAACAACTTCAGAGCAGGTTTTAGAGATCTACTATGTCATTTCAAAATGTCCATTTACTCCAATTTCTTCTTCACATTTCCCACTGATGGTTAACAAAAATCAACAAGTGCTATTACATAATGATGTGAGGTTAAGACAGCTTCTTAATGGATGTTTGATTGATTTTCACCCAATTAAAACGTTTGCTTGCACTTTGCACAGGATGCCACTGGAAGGTATCAATTTTCAAGGATATTCTCTGACACAAGTTTTATGTTTCTTTTCTTTTGCTTTGCTGCTCCTGCTGTTTTGATTAGCTAGCAGAGTTTAAAGAGGGAAAATATCCAAACTTAACTGCAGTTGACATTGAAGAATTTGAACACATGCTAATTGGTTTCTTTATTTTATTTGAACAGCCATTCTCATACTAAGTTTGTGATCTTCAGAAACTAAAGCTCTCCTATCAAGTCACAATTCTTAACTTGTCTCAATTCTCACTGACTTCTCTTTTTTCCATTCTACTTTTTTAAGGTGGTAAAATACAAAAACATAATTTACTATCTTAACCATTTTCCAGTTCTTACTGATTTCTATAGGATATTATTCACAGGTACAACAAAAAGCGCACTATTTTTTATTAAATTTCAGTTTTACCTCATATAATAAACTTGCTGATTTTGTTTATCAGACATTTTTCTTCAATTTGTGTCCAGCTCTCTTCCACTCCTCCCTGGAGATGAAGTTAAGATAGCTCACTGCTTCATTGTTGATTCTGCAGGGCAATTACCAAGGAAAAAAAGACTCTTATTCTTAGACTCTTGTATGTTCTTTTTTTTTTTTTTCAGCTAGATACTACCAATAAAAGCCAGCAGCAAAAAGAAAATAAATTACACTGCCAGTTACAATAAGAATGAGGTCAAGGTTTGAAATTCCTTATAGTACTTTCTGTTACATTACATAAAAAAGTATAGGCAATATATTAAGAAAAAAAGTGTATGTATTGAAATCCTAATTAACAAATACTATCGTTTAAGTTACTAACATTTAAATAAATTACATTTAAAACTACAATTTTCAACAAATGAATTTCTATATGGTTATGCTATTTTTGCTGGGGAAAAAAATCACAAAGGTCAGGGGTATGTGCATGTGTGTGTCAGAATTTTTTTTGCTCTATTTTGTTGTTACTGATTTTTCAAAAGAGCAATAACTATATATGTGTACATATACATTCCTGTAGGAAACCGTATTCAGCATTTCAGTATGAATAATGTCAGTACACAGCAAAATGGAGGCTTATGTGTGAAAGGAAGTAAGTGATGGTGGAGAATGCAGTCCATAGGATTAGCTTTAGAAGTCAAGTTTAAAAAAAAAATAAAAACAAAACAAAGAAAACAAAACACTTACAGGGCATCAGAGCAGGCTTTTCCCCTTTTCTCTAAGATTCAGCCATAAAAGGCCTCACCCTACATAAGCCTTGGAAAGAAGAAAGAACACACTTCCCTGTACCCCATTTCCAGCTATGGAATTGTCATCAGGATCATAAATGTCTTCAGGATCAGGAAGCCAACATAAATAACTGAAACTATTGTGTATTTATTAACAGGGAGTGGTAAACTGGGCTCCACACCTGAAAACCCTCAAATTTAAAGAAAAAAAAAATGGAACACCAGCCAAATAAAACACGTCAACAGAGTAAACTCAGCTCTAGTTCCAACAGTTCTCTCCCTACCACTCTCAGACCCAAGTTTCTGATGTAGTTCTTATGGCCTGGAGAATGATGCCAGCAGAGTAAGACTTAATGGGAATGTTGGGAACTGGAGTCAGGGGCTCCTCGGAGTGATGATAAATAAAGTCACCATCTTGGCCAGTGCCCTGTCACCTCCTTCCTATATCCTGAAAACCTAAAGAATTGGCCAAGTTACTTCTACTTTTAGTACCACATCTTTGCTTCTGTCTGGGGCCTTTCATTGGCCAAATGAGGAACATAGTAATCCCACAGCATTTATCCTATTCTCTTAGACTTACAGCAAACACAGAACAATTTTTATGGTTTTTCTCACAGCTTTACTTTTTATAAAGCTAAAATGTGGCTTACCAATAAAATGTGACTTTCAAAACATATACGTATATCAAATCACCATATTGTACACTTTAAATATCCTACAATTTTATTTGTCAATTTTACCTCAATAAAGCTGAAAAAAAAAAAGGATAAAAATGTGACTTAAAAGACTGCTTACTAGAGACCTAGGTTTTTTTTTTTTTTCTCATTCTTTGGTTTTACCTTTAGTGAAAAAGATAAAGATGACACAGGTGATAAGGCCAGGTTTGTGTAATAAAATTTGCCTTGTGTTCAGAAGAATCTCGATGCATTTCCTAAGAGCATAGGGGGCATAATGTCTTGGTAGGAGGCAGAATGGGGGCAGGGGTAGGTTCTGGGAGATGATGGGAAATCGTCCAGCAATCTGAGACTAGCCCTGAGGCTGAGAGAAGACAAGGGTATAAAAGAGAACAGTGGCTGCCTCAGTGGCTTACTTTCCCACCCCTCAACTCTCTTCAACCTTTTCCCTCATGTTTCCATAGAATCTATATTAAAGACAGAGAATGAGCAACAGATGAGATGATTTTGAGACAGCAAGAGGAAAGAAAATATAAAAGTATAAGAAGATCCTAGGCTGAAGCAGATAAGAGAGAACGGGCAGCCTGAGCCCAGGGGACTATGTCAGTGTGGCCATTCTGATGAATGGGAGATCCATCATCTGCCTGGACCAAAGTCCAGTGTTGCCAATGTCAGCCAAGCAAATCTTTCATGATCTCTCACCTATTTTCAGAGCTGGCACTCTGTAAAAATCATAGCAGTGATGTGAACTAAACATTTCAAAAGAAATATCCATGGTTAGCCACTATTTTAGCAATGGTTTCATCCTACTTTCTGACATAATAGCATAGTTTCATTTGTCACATAATTCAAGACAAACAGCTGAGAATAACATTTGAAATATTCACTTGGTTTCAAATACAAGGGCTGTGTGTGTGTGTGTGTGTGTGTGTGTGTGTGTGTGTGTTCTGGCTGGTTTATGTTACTGAATCAAGCAGAAAACTTTTCTGAATTCTTTTTAAAAAATAATTAAACAATAACATTAACTGAAAGGCATCTGTTAACCAATGAACAAATGAATCTTAAAAAATAAAGAGAGAGAGTAGAAGTTGTTTTGTAATAGTACTCATTTTTGTAACCAAAACATATTATTTGGAACCTGTGACCTTCACTATTTCAACAGAGAAAAAAGAAGTCAACATCTCAGATTGGCAATTTTGCTTGGAAGCCTCTCTGAGCAATTTTTAACTTGGTTGGTACAAATGTTTTCTGCCAATTAAAATTATGCAATATTCTCAAGATTAAAATATTCCTGGCAACTACATCTCCTTAAAAACAAATAAAATTAAGACTGGGTTTTTAAGTGTTTAATTTAAGTATGTTTTAAGTAAGTCTAACCACTAAATACTCATTTTTAAAATATAGTAAATATTCTAAATTACTATTTTGGGGCATTAAGAATGAAGACCCAGAAATTTCTCCATTATGAAAACATACAAAATAGTTCCTAATCATTTCCTACATAATAATTTTACAAGCCTGAGAAGTTTTAAAAATTATTAAAGCCACTTCCAATTGATCTGCTACAAGTTGGTCTTTTGATTTGCTAAGTCCAAGGCATGGGAAGCACAATCGAGGAGCATCACTTTGATTTAGGTAAAAAAATTACATAAAAAAGTGGCTATGAAAATAAAACAAAGGACAAAGAATATGAAAAACATATCATTTGCATAAGAAAAAGTCCAAATGGACAAAAATCATATGAAAAAAGATAGTATAACTCATTATTAAGAGCATGAGACTCTAGAATCAGACTATCTAGAGGTGAGTCTAGGCTATCACTTCCTAGCTGTGTGACCTTGGACAAGTCACTAATCTCTCTATGTCTTTTCATCTGAAAAGCAAAGATGGTCAGATATTCTACCTCACAGGGATACTTTCAGGAGCAAAGGAAACAATCCATCTAAGAAATTTAGCAAATAATTGCTAAGGTATACGCACTCAGTAAGTGTTGGCTATTATTACAATTATCAAAAAAGAAACCCAATCTCATTAGTAATTGGGAAACCACAAATTAAAATAAAATTTTACTTTACTATATTAGAGTAGAAAAATTTTATAAAGGGATTGATAGTACCCAGTATTGACATGAGAGTAAAGAAAGTGGTACACATATAAACAAGTAGTGGGAATATATATTGGTTCTGCACCTTGGGATATAATTCAGGGTGAAGTAGGACAGAGGAGAGGCAAAATATGCATATGCTATGTTCCCAAACTCTTCTTAGTAATTTTTTTCACCATCACCATCATTTCTTACACACTTCTCTTTACAAGGCATTAACCAGAAGCTGTTCATTTAGGTGTTGTATTTGACAAAAGAAAATAAGATCAAAAGACACCCCATACTTGAGTGAGTGCTCTTTTCTAACCCAATTACAAATAGCACTTTTTTTTCAGTTAGTCTCTATAAATCTTTAAATCGAATCTATGTTTAATAAAACAACCATGCAGTATTTACTGGTTCTTAATTGTAAATAGTCTTTAATACATCATACTTGATCTACATTTTTTTCCTTTTTCTCTCTCTCTTCTTTCTCTATTGGGAAACGTTTCCAAGACTTAATTCTCTAATCTGAATCAGACTAACTTCATACATTATGGTGGGGAAATTCCCTTAAGCACAACAATAAAATAAAATTTAAAAACACATAAAATAATAAACTCTCAAGGAGTAGCCATGGTATAATGGAAAGAAAATTAGTCCAGTCAAGAAGCCTGTGTTGCAGCATTTTGAAACCTCAGGCAAGTCTCTTAACCTGGCTGAGACTTAAGTTTTTCATCTGTAAAGTGTAATACTATGGTTTGCTAAAATCATAATATGGGGAAAATATATCACCCCAAAATTGCTGTTTTGTTAATTTTTGAAACAACTTTCTCCGCTCAGTTCCTAAGGTAATAGAGCTATGACCCTGCAGAGGCCACCCTTGATCTCATCCAAGCCTAAGGGCAAGACCTGCATTAGATCACTGCTGAAACAAGGATCCTCCATGTTCAATATTATCATCACTGCTGGGAAAGAGAGAGTTGAGAGAAGGGAGAGGGTATGATTTATAAAGGAGATCAAAGTTCTTTCCCTGCATTTAATCTTTACAGGGAGAAACAACAGGATTATATATCAAACCAGAGGGATTAGGTCTCTCTTCACTACCCCTAGAAGAATAAAATCAAGAGAGACCTAAGAGAAACGATTGGTTGAAAGAAGCCTGGGAATACAAGCTGGAAGGAATTTCAGGCCTAAATTTGGTCTAGACCTTGATCTAGCATAAAAATAATCCCTCGGATTTTGAATACGGGAAAACAGAAATGAAGCATGAGCAGGTACAGTGGTTGAGAATTTCCTATGATTTATTTGTGATGTTCTAAGCATGGTCTCAAGTAACTCTAAGGGTAATTCAAATTTTGAGATTGAAGATTTGGCTCCAACTTGCTCAAAAAAAAATTCAAGCTTTAAAATCACACAAGATTTGGAATTGGCTTCCTCCTTGATTCTTCCTTCCAACATATACACAATACTACCTTTCTAAATACACTTCCTGTGGTAACCTTCAACTCTTCAGTCTTAATGTAGATTAGGACTCTGAAGGTGATGCCCAGAATCCTGGTATTTCATTACTTGTGGCCTCTAGATGTAGGACAACCTGTTCTAGCAGAGGTTGGGGCTTTAGGAACAGAACTTTAGGTATGATTTTTACCTCCATGATCTCTCTGGTGACCGCGTGCAATTAAGAGTACCCAAAAAGGACACTCTCTCTCGGTTCTCTTGGGGCAGTAAACGTGTCTGTAAAGATTTTTAAGTTTCTAAAGGCTTATTTCTCAAACCATGAAGTCCTACAAACAGCTCAAAGTGAGTGATCCAGAATCTCTGCATTCCCGAGGACTTAACCCTGGGGAACAGTATGGGAGGTACAGGGAGTGCACATTTGGATCACTAAAAGTAATAAATGTCCACCATTACTTGCTGTCATGAGTTGATGCAATCTGAGGAAGTGTCCCAAAGTTATAAATGGTGTTATTTAAAAATTAGTTAGCTAATACATAACATTTTGACTTTTATGTGTTAAGATCCAGAAATTGATGATGTCCAGTTCAGTGTCAACAGGGCAGAGTTAGCTGTAGAGAAATTAATGAAAAAACAAAAGTCCTCTTTGACCCCCTGCAAACATCATTTACTCTACACTCTGTCTCTTTGATCCCTTAGCACTCAGATCTCTCTGGATGTCGACATCCTGGTGGGCTGGATACTCCCATGTAGTGTCCTCCTCTGACTGGCCCACCCCAAACAAGGCCTCATTACCTAGGTCCTTCCTTCACACTAACTTCTAGTAATAACTCGTCATAGAGTCTACTCTGACTAGACTTTTTTTAGCTTAAAAACTTTACTGCTATGAATTTAAAGTCTGTTAAACATTATTACTCACTGGTTCTAATAACATTAAATACTGATATATTAAAAACAAGTTCAGAAGGTCCACAGAATTTTTCCATAAGACCCTTTGCCAGAGTTAGTGACAAAGGAATCCTCAGCACTATCCTCACTTCAAATGCCTCCACTGGGGGTTCTGTCATGCACAATGCCATGTTAAGGGCACACTTAAGGCCACTGTGAAATGATGCCTTGACCTCGCTCTTTTCCTCAGTACAAGCAGATGGAATGTTTTGTGGATAGAAGGAAGGATCGCAGTAATATGACATCACGGCCTGCATTTTTTTCTTCTCTACTGGTAAACCTTTGGGGATCCACGCTTTTGTTTCAGGACACCTCTGACTACAGTTAGCAAAGGGGACCAGGGTACTACCCCAGAGAAAGAGAGAACTAATTTGGATGTCCAGACCTGGGTCTTATAATAATTTTAAAGGATGGTCATAAAAAATTTATCTATTACTAACTCATTTGGGAAGGAAAGTGGAAAATAAATAAGGTAGAAACCCTGTTTAGGAATAAAGAAAGCATTTGCAAGGAATGCTTTTGTTATTGAAGTTCTCGAGAATCTAAGCACAGCAATAGTAATTTGAAGGTATGTGGGTTTGATAAAAGCAAATAAGATTTTGATTGAATTATCCAGTTTTTTTAAAATAACAATAAATTACATAGTTCTGTAATTGTTCCTTGTTCCTTTCTTGTTTTGTTGCTTCCACACAAATATCTAAGTAAGAAATCAGTTTCTCTTTTTATCACCCTCTGTCTCCAAGTTCACAAATTGAATTTTGTTTTGTTTTTAGATTTTGGTAAGTCAAAAAACCTTTCTCTTTCTCTTCTTGAAATCAGAATTGTGGGCCCCTATCTGACCACTGGAAATCAGATTACAAGAAATCCAGAGTTTTCAGTAGCAAATAATCTTCACAAAATAAGTTCACATCTGTCAAGATATTCGGACCTTGTCAGTGAAGACCTTTTAGCTTGTGGTATTAACACAAGTTAACACAGTGGTATTAACTTGTGATATTTGAGGGCCTTAGAAAAGTGAGATTATAAAAGATGTGTGAACTGAAAGATCTGAAATGAAAAAGAGACTTCAATAATAATAGTTGGAGACTTCAGTACTCAACTTTTGATAACAAATAGAACAACTATACAGAAGATTACTGAGGAAACAGAAGGCTGTAAAAACACTGGAAATCAACTAGACTTAACAGAAAACTATATAATCAACTCCACCCAACGACAACAGAACATACATATGGAAGATTCTCCAGGATAGATCACATGCTAGTACATAAAACGAATCTCAAAAAATTTAAAAGGGTTGAAATAATATAAAATATGTTCTCCAATCAAAATAAAATGAAAGAAGTCAGTAATGAGAAAAAAAATGAGGAAAACTACAAATATGCAGAAATTAAACAACACACTGCTAAATAACCAATGGGTCAATGACAAAATCAAAAGGGAAACAGAAGATATTTTAAAATAAGTAAAAATGATGACACAACACACCAAAATTTATGAGATGATAAATCAACCAAGAAATAAAGAGAAACTCAAATTACTAGAATCAGAAATGAAAGAAAAGACATTACTACTGACCTTACAGAAATAAAAAGCATTATAAAGCAATACTATGAATAACTGTATGGCAATAAATTAAATAACGTAGATGAAATGGACTAATTCCTAGGAAGACGTAAACTACTGAAATGATTCAAGAAGAAATAGACAAATTGAAAAGATCTATAATGAGTGAAGAAAATAAATTAGCCAAAAAAATATCCACAAAGGAAAGCCAAGGCCCAGATGGATTTGTTGATGAATTATACCAAACACTTAAAGAATTAATACCAATTCTTTACAAACTCTTCCAAAAACTGGAAGAGGAGGGAACATTTTCCAAATGATTACCCAGTATAAACCTGCTACCAAAACCAGAGACAACACAAGAAAAAACCCTACAGACCAATCTCTCTTACAAATACAGATGCAAACATCTTCAACAAAATACTAGTAAATTGAATCTAGTAACATATAAAATAATTATACACCATGACCAAGTGGGATTTACCTCAGAAATGTCAGGTTGGTTTACCATCTGAAAATTGATGTAATACATTATATCATAACAAAAAAACAAAAATTACATACTTATCTCAATAAATTCGGAAAAAGTGTCTGACAAAATACACCTTTCCATGATAAAGACACATGGCAAACAAGAAATACAAGGGAATTCCCTCAATCTGATAAAGAGCATCTATGAAAAATGTGCAGCTAATACCATACATAATGACAAATGCTAGATGTCTTCCTTCTAGGATCAGGGAAAATACAAAAATAATTTTTCACCACTTCTATTAAACACTGTACCAGAGGTTTAAGCCAGGAAAATTAGGCAATCAATTAATCAATCAATCAACAAAAAGACCTCCAGACTGGAAAGAAGTAAAACTCTTTCTATTCACAGATGACATGATACTAAACATAGAATATCCTAAGTAATCTAGTAAAAAACTATTATAACTAAAATAATAAATTTAACAAGGTTGTAGGTCAATATACAAAAATCAATTGTATTTCTATACACTAACAATGAACAATCTGCAAATAAAAATAAAAATTCCATTCACAAAAGCACCAAAAAGAATAAAATACTTCAGAATAAATTTAACAAAAATAAATTCAAATCTTATACTTTTAAATCTGAAAAACATTGTTAAAAGAAATTAAACAAGATCTAAAAAAATGGGGAAAAATCCATGATCATGGATTGAAAGACTTAATATTGTTAAGATGGCAATACTCCCCAAATTGATCTAGAGATTCAACAAAATGCCAATAAGAATCTCAATACACTTATAAAAATTGACAGACTGATTCTAAAGCTCATAAGGAATTACATGGGAAGAAGAGACAAAACACTCTTGAAAAAAAAGAACAAAGTAGGAAAATTTACATTTCCTGATTTCAAAACTCATTACAAAGCAAGGGTAATCAAGGCTGTGTGGTACTGGCAAAAGGACAGACATACAGATAAACTGGAATGAACTGAGAGTCAAGAAATAAAATCATGTGTCTATCGCCAACTGACTTTCAATAATGGTGCCAAGTTCATTTAATGGGAAGGCTTTCAACAGATGGTCCTGGAATTACTCAATAGCCATATGCAAAAGATTGAAGCTGGACCCTTTCCCCATGTCACATACAAAAATTAACTCAAAAATGGATCAAAGACATTTAAAAGAAACCAAAATGTAAGTAAGTCCCATGGTCTTGGATTTGGCAAAAGATTCTTGGATATGACATCAAAAGCACAAGCAACAAAAGAAAAAATAGATAAATTTAACTTGATTAAAATCAGAAATGTTTGTGCTTCAAAAGATAACACTGAGAAAGTGAAAGAACTTTTATAACTCAATAATATAACTGATTTCTAAAATGGGCAGATATTTTGAATAGTCATTTCCTCAAGGAAGATGGGCCAATGAATGGCTAATAAATACTTAAAAATTGCTCAACACCATTAGTCATCAGGGAAATGTTATTAAAATCACAATGAGATACCACTTCATACCTTCTGGAAAGTGAGAATCAAAAGCAAGATAATAACAAGTGTTGATAAGAATGTGGACAAAGCAGAACTTTCACACACTGCTGGTAAGAATGTAAAATGTTGTCCACCACGGAAAGGAGTCTAGCAATTTCTCACATTTAAACATGGATATACTATTCAACCATAATAAATAATGAACTACTGATACATGCTACATGAATGAAACTTGAACACATTATGCTAAGTAAAAGAAGCCAGTCACAAATGATCAATGTATTTTTCTATTCATAGAAGATCCAGAATTGAAAACTCTAGAGAGATAAAAAGTAGATTAGTAGCTGCCTAAGGCTGGAGAGGGAGTGAAGGGTAACCAGTAGGAAATATAATAGCTAAAGTGCATGGTGTTTCTTTTTGAGGTGATGAAAATGTTCTCAAATCATTTCGATAGTAGCATATATTTGTGAATGTACTAAAGCCCACTGAGTTGTACATTTTAACGGCTGAAGTGTATGGTATGTGAATAATATCTCAATGAAGCTGTTTTTTAAAAAGCATTGCTCTAGTTTGAAAAACAAAATAGAGGTTATTGGCTTCAAACACACACACAATAATTAAACAAAATAATTAAATGTCTATGATCATTAAATTTAATATTAATAAGAATTATCCTGGACAGCAATTTGTAGGTTAGATATTCTCATTTCAAAATGGTTCCCTAGTAAGTATAACGATTCCTTAGAAATCAGAGCAAACATAAGTTAAATAACTTCAAAAATAAAGCTATGAAAAGCATTTACATTCTGTTCACTGCACAGAAATTACATTTAATGTGACACATGGCTACATTTAAGGGTGTTTGATATGACATAAGACAGGGCTTCCTAAAGTATTGGAAGCTAAGCTTTACAATGTACCTGCTTTTACCATGCCTTTCCCCACAGGCACATGCCCAGACACTCTTGGCTCAACACATTTTGGTTTTCAGGGACACTTAGAGCCAGCTTTTTCCTCCAGGTTTTGATCATTAATTCTTTGTCATCTTTCATACACAGAGGTTTGTACTTTCAGGTAAGGAATAAGGAAAATGTGAACAGATAAATCACTAAGAAATTGGTTCATTTTCATGCAGATGTCTTTATAAAGAGAAAATGTCTGTGTCACAAAAGAAGAGTTAAAGTGCCAATCTATGAATGCCTAAAGTGAAACTGGTATAGTATATAAAATTATTCCTCCTTGATATAAAATTGTAGCTAGTTAGTATTTTAAATTTGGCCAATTATCAAGACAGAATGCTAAGAGAAACTTTGGAAACAGAATGTCCTGGGTTTGGATCCCTTGTCTTTCATTGACTGGTTGTGTAATCTTGAACAAGTTGCTCAAGTTCAGTTCTCTGTGTAATCTTGAACAAGTTGCTCAAGTTCAGTTCTCTTATCTGTACAAAAAAAAGGATAATAAATTATAAATACGTCATAATATTATGAGAAAAAAAGGACTATGCCTAGCAACATAGACACTCAAATAACTTCTCTATCTTAATATTCTGGAATCTGAATGTAAAATGGCAATATCAGTAATGACACCATTGAACTATTCAAGAAATGTTTCTTGATCCCTAGTACCTAAGATGATTTATTCTGTTTGTTATAAATACCAGACATAGATCAGACACTGGTAAACTACAATGATACCTTCTCTACTCCTTCTTACCCTCTAATTTTTTATACTATCTAATGAAATAATTCCAATATAGCTTCCTGTACAAATTGAGAAGAACAGACTTGAGAGCAGGGCAATTACTGAAGTACATGTGATAGGCCCTCAAGTTTGCTGACAGTCATTGAATGGGGCCCAAGCTCTCCCTAGTTGCAGACTTACCTACTCTGGTCATTTCTTCCTCTCTGGTATAGCCTTGCATCTACAGACTGCCTTATGTCACAGGGATGCTGTGAAAAATTAAAAACCTAATAGAAACTCATAAGATGATTGCAGGCACCCAATGCCTACTCAATTAATGAATGAATAAATAAAGCAGAAGAGAACTAAAGGAAGGAACAAAGGAAAGACAAAGTTGTCTTCAGCTGTAGGATAAAGAAAAGCGACTTGAATAAAGTTAAGAGACATATTAATAAAATACTTGAGAGAAACTTTCTAAATATTTACATATGCCTGATGTGAATTTATCTCTCAACTTATACTTCTATTCCTTACTTTTCTTCACAAATCAACTCTTATGAAACTGTATCTATGATGCAAGGGCACACACTAGTGATAGAAATTTTCTAATAGGGTGTGGTAAGAAAGATTGATTCTGACCTTTTCATACATCTCTGGACCCATTCAAAGTTAAGCTTGAAAGAACTAGAGTCAGAGAAACTAGGGCTCGATTTAGTTAAGTCAATTTCTAAAGCAGTCTGGAAATGGACCACATAGAAGAGAAAGGGATCTGCTTGTTTTCTTTTTTTTTTTTGCTTGTTTCCTTGTTGTGTTTACATTTTCCCTTCTGCAAAAATAAGGACTATATACTTCTTACCAGTAGAGGAAGGAATCATGTAAGATTTTGAAGGTGTCTTCAAAAAGGATTTTTAAAATCCTGCTCATCCTTCCCAAAAACCTCCCGAAAGCTTCTGAAATAATGATGACACCTTAAAGTAACTAATCCAGAAAAAACTGCAAATTTACTAGGGCCCAGGGCCCTGAAATTATCCAGAGTTTCACTCAGAGCAGTATCTCTAGGGAGGCCCCATCTAGTCTTTCGTCCACACTAATCACCACGGAGATGCCCACTAGTACTTGACTTATAATGGCTGCCCCTTCTGTGCCAGGCCTAAAGGATGAAATCTGTGCTAACCAAGGATCCTGCCACCTTAGGTGCATAAGCAGTCATTTTTCTTGCAATCTTGTCACCTTATCTCTCTCAACGTGCCAAGGCACTACCACTGAATGGGGCCCAAGTTCCCCCCACTTGCAGACTTACCCACCTCTGTCCCTGCAGCTTTCCATCTCTCACTATGTGGGCCCCTTCTCCTCCACTAGAGCACACAGGCACATGCTGGATAATGTTTGGTCAACAAGCGACTGCATATACGATGATGGTCCCATAAGATTATAATGGAGCTGGAAAATTCTATTGCCTAGTGACATCATACCCATCCTAATGTCATACTTAATATAATTTTTATCATTATTTTAGAGTGTACTCTTTCTACTTGTAAAAAAAAAATAACAATGTTGGCTGTAAAATAGTATGCCGTGTTACACCAGCCACAGTCTCACACATGCATCATTTTCTCTTATGTTTGATTTAATCTCCTATTGTTTAAAATGTTTAGATACACAAATACCAGTGTTACAACTGCCTAAAGTATCCGTGCAGTAACATGCTGTATAGGCGTGTAGTTTAGGAGCAATAGGTTATACCATATAGCCTAAGTATATAGTTGACTATACCATATAGGTTTGTGTAAGTGCTCCTATGATGGTCAAACCATGATGAAATCACCCAACAATGCATTTCTCAGAATGTATCTAAGCAACACATGACTATACTTCCTTCTAGAGGTGCCCTCCTTCAAAAATCAAAAGCCAGCAAACAGGGCAAGTGGCCTCTATTTTCCAGACCTATCTCTAACCTTTCCTGAAGCAAGTATAGTCTCTATCTATCTGGAGGTTTAAAATAGGGGATATAGAGTATGGGGGAGGGGGATAGTATGTTATCATTTCATATTCATAAATAAGAGACTTATTTTGTTGAGAAGAAAAAACCATTTGTTCAGTAATGTTTCTGATAAAGTCCTAACTTTGTAATTAGCTTGACCATTTTTAGCTAGCCTGGAACAGTACAGTGTGAGCCACTATTTCAAGTGGTTGTAGCAAATCCTGTTGTTACCTTGACCATGTTCCTTGGCCTCTTCAGAGTCACCTGCAGCTTGGTGGACAGTTTCCCACTGGTTTTTTGTCAGCATAAGTACTGCCATCTCTATGCCTGAGGCCTTAGTCTGGCTGCAGGAGCAAGAGTGGCTGGAATGACAGGCCGGCCAGAAGATGTTAACTCTCCCAGGAGCAGATCTCAGTCAGTGAAGGATCACACTGGTGGGGCAAATCCAAGGGATGTTCTCTATGCTATCCAATATAGTAGCTACCAGCAAATGAAGCTACTGAGTGCTTGAAATGTAGCTTGTCCAAATAGATAGGCACGTTAAGTGTAAAATACACACTGAACTTCAAAGATGTAATATGAAGAAAAAAGTAAATTCTCTCACTAATATTTTTATTAACTATATGCAAAAGTTATAATATCTTATTAAATAAAATATAACATCAAAATTACTTTTACCTCAGCCTTTTATTTACCAGAAAATTTTAAATTACCTATGTGGCTTGCATTATTACATTTCTGTTGAACAACATCGTAGTTTATTAAAGGGTGTCCTGCAGAAATGAGCTGCAGCTCCCCATGCAAACAACCCAATCATTCTGATGCAATATCTTCTCCACTTTCCTCTGTACTGAAAACATTAATTTAGGAATTGTGATAAAGATTATAAGAGGTTTTTTTAAATGGAGTTTAGAGTAGATAAAATTCAACTGACACTTGTGTCTACAGTTCTAGGGGTGGCAGAAACTTATGGGGGAAAGACAGCTCTTTGGTAAAATGCATATTTATGGGCCTTTAGGTTACGCAAAGCAAAAAAGAAAGTGGGAATAGAGATGCTTCAGACAATGAGAACATTTGCTCTATTTTTCTCGTTGGTATGTGTTATCTCTGCAGAGACTATGATAATGTTAGCTAGGTTTTGCTTTTCCTTTGAGAAAGCTGGAGATAGAGCAGGTATAGACCCTGGACCCTGAGAGCAAGAGCAGGAGTGAAAGGACATCCATCTGGGGAAAATGAGTCAAGCCCCAGACCACAGCAGCAAGGCAGAGGAAAGGACAGAGATGGGTTGCCAAGGAGCCCATTTAAAAAGGCAGGACTAATATACTCTAGGAGAAATGGCGCCTAATGCTTCATCTTAGATTTTCCTTTTCTAAATTATATTATCATCTTGTGGATGCTTCAGTAAAGTTTTATAAACTGCCACAGCTGTATGCTGGACAGTTGAATGTTAGGAGCCATGTCTTGGGGCATAACAAAAATGGGACAAAAATAGCAAACAGGGCTTTTTAGACAGTTATGAGCAGAAAAGACTGAAACAGTCATTTTGTGGAGAAAAGTGAGCAACAACCAGCTAATAATAATATATTCATGTTTAACAAACCAAACATGTCTGAACTAAAATGTTCTAAGGTTTTCACATATTATCTCATTTCCTGCTCACGATAACCATATACTATAGTAATATTATTATTCCTATTTACAGGTAGGAAAACTGAGATGCAGAGATGCTAAGTTATTTGAACAAGACCAAAGAGTTAGTAAATTGCAGAGTCAAAGTAGACATTCCAGCAGTCACCTTTGCCTGAGGGCCAGTCACCTCAACCACTGTGATAACATGTCTCTTGGGACAGGTTTGTGGAACAAGGACCTATTCCTTGTGGATTTTCAGAAGTCAGGAGGGAATTTTGATTTAAAAAATACTATGTGAAACCTGGCCTTTTACAGAAGCTCTCAACTAGATAGGAAAAAAAAAATCAGCTTTCACGAAATTCTCAACTAGACAGAAAATTTGAAAACAGAGAATAATTTCCTAAAATTCATACTCCTCATGGTGACTCCTCATGGTGACTCTAACTGTGACCTATGCTGTAATATTTCCTAGTTACTGATTAAATACACGAATATGAGAAATGTCCTTTACCTATTTTTATTTCTAAATGCTCCAATATATTGAATACCAACTTTTAAGCCATCCAGTCAGCATTTTTCCTAGCACAGCTTTGAATGTATTATAGAATACTTATAGTATTCTAAGATAGTGTTATCTAATTTTCTGATTACAGATATATGGCTTTTAAAATACTATCAAATGGTATTAAATTTTAACTTAATATAAATCTACACTTCAGGCAGTGAAATCCTCATTATTGCTTTTTTAGGATACTTTTATTCTATTTAATCCAAGGATTACAGAACACATGCTCCAGGACTGAATGAGATTATAAAGACTTTCCCTCTTCATAACATAGTTAAGCTATTTTCCTTCACTGAATTATTTATTCATATGTCCACAACTTTCACCAAATTGCTTACTCATAAAAATTAGAAAAGACCTTTTTAATACGTAATGCCTGATTTAAGCAGAAGACAGCTCAGCACTCAGTCTACACCTTCTTCCTTGGACCAGCCCTTTTCCTACTGTTTTCTCCACATATTTGGGCTCCACCTCCAAACTTTCTGTTTCTCTGAGAATCTAGGCTTCTATAAACCAAACCAGGAAGACCAGCAGGCCTGCAGCTTCCTGGTCTGCCATATCTCTCTCCTGAGGAATGAGCTAAGGAAACGAACTGCTTGCATGAGGGAAAGGGTATAAAATCCCTAGAAAAAAAAATGGTCAATATTTCAAAATTATTATTCTGTATAAGGCACCGTGTTCAGCATTTTACATACAGCATCTTAGTTCATCCTTAAACAACTTTAATGTTTATTATATTGTTAAATGTTATAAATGTTATTATTTATCCTCATTTTAGAGTGAAGGAAACTGAGGCTTGGTAGGTTGGTTTACCCTAAAGCAGCCCCTGAGATAACCTCCTGATATTCACACCCTTGGGTCAGTCCCCCCACCCCCAAGTGTGGAATGACCCTAGTGATTTGATTCTAACAAAAGGAATAGGGCAAAAATAATGAGATGTCATTTTTGAAATGAGGCTGTGCCCTCTCTCACCCTCTCTTACTTATTAACTCTAATAAAAGCCAGCCGCCATATTGTGAGCTGCCCTAGGGAGAGGTCCATGTCAGTGGCAGGGAACTGACGACTCTGGCCAACTGCCAGAGAAGACCTAAGTCCTGCCAGCAACCATGTGAGTAAGCTTGGAAGAGACTCTCTCAGTCAGGCCTTGAGATGACTGAAGCCCTCACCATCACCTTGTTTGCAGTCTTGTAAGAGATCCTAAACCAAAGGACCTGGCTAAGATGCACCTGACTCCACGGACATCATGATTTAGCCAGCACTCTCTACTGCTGCCTCAGATTTGGGACTGGCTTTCCAAGCTTCTCTCACAGAGGCCATCATTTGCAGTCAAGCCTAATCTGCTTCTTCCTGTTTCCCAATGGCCTGGGCAGTGATGAGATGCTAGCACATAACACATACCATAATTAATTCCTCCTCTTCTACCAAAAAAAAAAAAAAAAAAAAAAAAAAGATTCCTTGTCTTGCTTACACTACAAGGTCATTATTGATAATTCTTGCTGGATTATGACTCAGAAATATCCATTCTTGTTACCACTTCATTTATTTCTCTTCCTTTCTCTACTTTCTCTTTTTTCACTACTTTTAAGCTCATTTTTTGCTCTTCTTTACTTTTAGACCCATTTTCCTCTTCATTTCCACTTTCTCCTGCAATCTGTTTTCTCCTACTTCTACTTTCCCTTACACAAAAAGGCACTACTTCTTCTGGAAACTTAACATTTATCTGAAAAGAACAGTCTCTGGAAACATCATCAGAAAGAAAAACACCGGTGGGGGGTGGTGCAAGAGAACCCTCTTCTTCAGCGAGTTTCCTGTTTTTGTTCCCACCAGCCTCCCATATCAAAATATCCCCTGTGGCAGTTAAAAGCTGTTGGCCACCCCAATTAAAGTGTTTTCGAAGGAGCTGTCAGAAATAGTTCCAAGAGCACTTTTAAGTCATTACATGTGGGTTACATAAGCACTGGAGGCTTGTTAAAACATTCAAAATATGATATGAATTGAGTCACACAACAGTGGGTCAAAGCTTTAGCTTTTTAGTGTGACTAACATGATCATCTGAAATTTAGGCACCCTGGATAAAAACATATTTTAAAGAAAATCAATTAAAGAATACCTTTTGTTCCTTCCAGGAATCTATACTCTTAGCTTTTAAAAAATATATGGCTACAATTACATTGTATTTGGATTAACTATGTTTTTAAGCATAGCTGTAACAGGACCAATCACATGAGATGTTGGATATGGGTTGTAAAGATAATTCTTTATTTGATTTAAACTAATCTTATCTTCCTCGAGAACCCTACCCACTAGGTTGTATGGAGAAAAATATCAAAAAACAAACAAACAAACAAAAGCCACTCCCCTAAACCCAAATGGATGGTATGATTTAGACAACCTCTTTCTGTATTTCTTGTTATAACTCAAGTGACATGCTGAGTGGGACAATTCTTCCTAGAGCTCTGCAGACATTTAGCATCCCCTGGTCCCTCCTCATCCCTACCACCTTCTTCTATAAAATGCCAGCAGCATGGCATGATGACAACCTTAACCACCCTCATGCATTTCCAAACAAATGCTCGGTATTTAGGTAAACCCTCTAGTGTGCCAAATCCATCCTTTCTTCATTTCCTCTTTAAGAAGGGATCTGGGCTTTATATAAAAAGAGATGAGTGAGGAACTTTAGATCAGGGTAGGGTTCCCAGGTCCTCTGGTCTCCAAAGAAATGGTCCTTATTCAGCTGACTGCCCTTCAAGGCTAAAGGCAACAGCTAGTGTTTCATTCATGACCTGGTCTCTACATATAAAGTCAACCCTTGTAATACATGATTAAATGAGAATTATTCTCATTTAAAAAAAAATTCTTTTTGCTATGAGAGTAAGAAGATTCAGTAAAATAGTGTTCCTCAATTCTTAGGTTTCTTAGGTATCAGTGAGAATCAGATCCCAAAAGCAAGCTGCACTAAATTGAGGAACTGAAATAACTTCAGAAGAAAAAGAAAGGGCTTCCTTATATACCTACCAAAAAAAAAAAAAAAAGCAAAAACAAAACAAAATAGAACACTGAAATAATACCCAAAATATCCTGAATAAATTACCGCATTAAAGTTTCCCTCAATAGTTTATTAGGTCCACTGTAATTATTCTTATTTCATTGGACCTTGGATGAAATAATTAGCTTTGATGAAGTATGTCTGCTTTTGAGATTCCTGGAAACCCTGAGTTGGTCCATTGGTACAGGCTGAAAGTTTCCTAAGAAACATATCTTAGAAGACTGTACCCAAGACTCTGTTCTTTTTTAAAATTTTTCTATTAAAGTATAGTAGACATACAATATTATATTAGTTTCAGGTGTACAACATAGTGATTTGACATTTATATAACTTATGATGTGATCACCATGATAAATCTAGTAACCATCCGTCGCCATGTAAAGTTATTTTGATATTATTGATTACATTCCTTGCGATATACACTACATTCCTGTGGCTTATTTATTTTATAACTGGAAGCTTGTCCCTTTTATTCCCCTTTACCTTTTTTACCCATCCTTCCACCTCCTTCCCTCTAACAACCATCAGCTTGTTTTCTGTCTCTATGCAAATGGGACTACATCAAACTAAAATGCTTCTGCACAGAGAAAGAAACTATCAATAAAATGAAGAGACAACCTATTGAATGGGAGAAGATATTTGCAAATAATATACCCAATAAGGGTTAATATCCAAAGCAATAAGAAACACATACAAGTCAACATAAAAAAAAAATCCAATTAAAAAGTGGACAGAGGACCTGAATAAACATTTCTCAAAAAAAAAAAAAAAAAAAAAAATGGCCAACAGACATGAAAAGATGCTCAACATCACTCATCAGCAGGGAAATTCAAATCAAAACCACAATTTGATATTTTATCTCACACCTGTCAAATTGGCTATTATCAAAAAAATCAGCAAATAACAAGTGTTGGCAAGAATGTGGAGAAAAGAGAACACTCCTGCACTGTTGGTGGGACTGTAAATTGGTACCACCACTATGGAAAACAATATAGAGGTTCCTCAAAAAATCAAAAATAGAACTATAGTTAAGACCCAGCAATTTCACTTCTGAGTACTTACCCCAAAAAATGAAAACACTAATTCGAAAAAATATATGCATCCCTATGTTCATTGCATCATTATTTGCAATAGCCAAGATATGGAAGCAACCTAAGTGTCCATCCATAGATGAATGGATAAAGATATGGTGTGTGTGTATATATATATATATATATATATATATATATATATATATATATATATAAAAAATGGAAAATAACCACAATAAAAAAAAAAAAAAAAAGACTTCTTTGAAATACCCATAGTTCAGAGGAGCTAGTGCAGTCTTTTCCACAGGACTCTGAGGCTGTTTTTTGTTGAAGACACAATCACTAGCCTGTTGCCTAGAGGCTCAGGCAAGCTTCAGAAGGAAATAAACCAGCTTAATAATGTGACTGAATTGCTGTAGTCAATTTATTACAGTATCAGTAATATCGGAATGAGATAGAGGAAATTTCTCTATGAGCTATTTCATAAGAGTCTAATCAATGTTTCTCACTGACTAAGAACCCGTTATTGACAGTGAGGGCAGTGACAAATTTCCAGGGCCTTCCCTTAAAATCTACAATCTCTGAAATTTTTATAGGAATTTAACCTAGGGAAGGCTCTGATCTGACACTTCTTCCCATGCAATTCTTACAACAGTGGCAAGGTAATTAAGAAACATGCAGTATACCAAACAAATCTAACTTTTTCTAGCATGCCTCTAGTTTTAGTATCTATTGTGGAAAATATAGAAATGCATCCTTCAGATGTTCAGATCCTTTTTCAAGAAAGTACTTAAACTCCAGCTATTAACTCTTTCAGGTTGGCCTCAGCTTTTGAGCTCAGGTCATGCTCCTCTTGGGGTGATCCTGCAATAACCAAGTAAGACATGCTGCTAGGGCCTAGACTTGCTCACAATGCAAGACCCTTCTCGTAAGTAATCCTCATTCTGGACCTCTCTGTTGGGCTTTCAGAGACTGTCAAATCTGGACTGTGGTCTGTTGATTCTTTCTGCTCAATCTTGTTTCCTGCCTTTTCCTTTAACAGGTGTTATTCCCCAGTAAACTTTTTATACTCCTGTCTTCATCTCAGTGTTCACTTCTCAAAGGACCCAACTGACAGAGTGGTACCAGGAATGACCCAAAAAAGTAAGTGGTAGGTTAGAATTTTGAAACTGGATCCCTCACTGCCTGAGTGGGAAAGAAGAGCCCATCCCAGGTGGTATATGGGACACAATTAGTCCTTGGCCCAATATGGTAGTACAATTGCTAAAACTTTTCACTGGCAGAGAGTGCTGGAACATAATACTAGATAGGGAGTTTGTTGGCTTTGGGGCATTCTCTTAGAAAATAGGATTAAACACTTTGGAAAGGATCTAAGGGGGTGGGACAAATTCCTTGCTAGGGTGACTCCTAGATACCAAGAGAAAGTAATGGCTCATGCTAGGGGAAATTAAATGCCTGAATTGCTATAGCAGATCATGGAGAAAGGAAATAAATGACCCAGGAAAGTGGACATGCTGGAGTAAATATATTAAGTGAGGCCAGAAAAGCTACCAGAAAATTATTTTCCATTGGAGGCCTCTGAGGACCTATCATTCCCCAAGGCCGCCAGGAATGTGCTAGTGAAAAGGTCACCAGCATGGCAAAGATGCCCAGTGCTGGCTCCCCTTTACAGGTAGGGAGAGGCTGCCTCAAAACTTAGTTCATTAGTAGCAGTGAGGATGATGGGGCCCTGAAGCAATAGAAGCTTAGGCAGTACTAAAGTCTCTGAAGCTAGGGGATCACAATTATAATGACCAGAATGTTAGAGTAGCAGCCAAGAGGGAGTTTAAACATGGTTAATAGAATATGGTGTCACTAGGAGCAAAATATATGAGAAGCCAATGAGAGTGTTGCTTAAAATACATAATTAAAAGAAAAAATGGATAAACAGGAGGCTGAGGGGGTTGCCCCAATAAAAAGTTACAATCTCTTACCCAGTTCCTAGACCTGAACCAGTTTTCAAACCATTGACTGAAGACTTAGCTGAATCTCAGGAAGAAGCACCCTGCAAACATCATGTCAAATATATACCGTAATGCTTTCTCTGGCCTTTGCCCACGTGCACTTATTTGAATGGCTATACACTGGGGAAAGGAGAATAACCACATTTTGAGGACTATTAAATATAGGGCCAGAGTGGACAGTGATACCTGAAAACTAAAACAACATCACAGATCTTCTATTGGAATGGAAGCATATAAAGGCCAGGTAATAAATGGAGTTATAGCCAGAGTTTGGCACACAATGGGTTCACCAGGTTCAGAGATGGACTCAGGGGTCCCACGTGTATAATTTGGATTGACATACTTCACAGTTGCAATAATTTCCATATATTGTCCTTGGCCTGTAGACTAAGAGCTAGCATAGTGGAGAGGCCAAGTAGAAGTCTTTAAAATTGCTTCCCCTGGCCAAGAGAGTAAATCTGAAACAATATCACAATGCCATAGGAATGGTGGAAATCTATGAAACCTTGAAATATATAAAAGATGCAGGAACAACAGTTCCCATCACATCTCAATTTCATTCAACGGTCTGTTCCCTGAAGAAACCAGATGAATTAGCAGAATGATTTTAAACTACCACAAGTTCAACCAAGTAGCCACACCAAATGCAGCTACCATGCCACACATAGTACCATTGCTAAAGCAGAATATGGCCTCAGGTACATGTCATGTAGCCATTTATTTAGAGACTGCATTCTTTTCTATCCCAATCAAAAAAGACAATTAGAAATAGTTGCTGTCTACATGAAATAAACAAACAACAATGTGCATTGACACTTTAGCTCCAGGCCTGTTAACACTATGCTTCTCTCTCACGTGATCCCAAGAGATCCGAATCATCTGGAAATCCTATGGAGTATCATATTGATCCACTATATCAATGACATTATGCTGATCAAACAGGTTGAGCAAGAGGTGGCTAGCTTGCTGGAGGTTTGTGCACCAGAGAGTGGGAAATTAAGCCTACAAAGAATCAAGAACCTGACCCTTCATTAATGGTTTTAAGGGCCCAGTGTCAGGGCAGGGCTAGAACATCCTCTTCAAAGTAAAAGACAAATTGCTACATCTTGCATCGCCTATAAGAAAGGAGAAAGCACAATACTTAAGAGGCTGCTTTGGGCTCTGTAAGCAACATACTCTACACCTTGGAACATTTTTCTGGCCCATACACCAGGTGACATAAAAAGCTGCTACCTTTACAACCTGGCAAAGGAAAGAGCTCTGCAGCAGGTCTGACCAGTGGTGTAAGCGCCCTTGACATATTGGCTATAGAATCTGGCAGATTCTATGATGTTATAGTTGTCAGTTTCAGAAAAAGATGCAGTTCGGAGATTATGGAAATCTTAAGAAAATCCCGATTCTGGCCCCTGGGGTTCTGGGCAAAGCTGCATGTCTTTTAAAAATTAGCTGTTTGGCATGCTACTGGTAAAGAAGGAATGCTTGAACATGAAACACTAGTGACACAAAATGAAATGTGTCTTGTTGAACCCATCATAAGTTCTGGAGGACCCAGGTGCAATTCATCATAAGATGAAAGTATTGCATTTGAGATGCACAAAGAAGATCAGAGGGCAAAATCTATATGAGCAGGTAGCATAGGCCTTGATGTCACCACTACAGTTGCACCAATACCCCTCTCTCAGCTCACACTGATGGCCATGTAGGGTAGGAGTGCTGTCTTGACAACAAACTGAAGGAATTAAAAATGGCCAAGCTTAGATTGCAGATGAGTTGGCTACATATGTGGATGAAAGTTGAAACCAGACAACACATATATTATAGCCCTACTCAGAAGTATCCTTGAAAACAGAGGAGACTGACAATCTTCCTAATGGGCAGAGCTTCAGGTAGTGCATTTGGTCATCCACTTTGTGTAGAAGGAAAAGTAGCCTGGTGTTAGAACATAAATAGGCTAACAGGCCTATTAAATAGCCTGGCTGGCTGGTCAGAGGTCTGAAAAGAGGCTTAAAAGATTACAGACAAAGAAGTCTTAGGGGGGTTATAGGCATGTGGATATATTACATATTGGTATGAAAAGTGGGCAAAGTGAAGATCTTTTTATCATGTATCAATGTCCACCAGAAAGTGTACATTATGTAAGAAGCACTAAACAACCAAGTGGACAAAATTACTCAGCTGGTTGATGTTAGCCCATCTTTGCTAGTGGCCATGGCACAATGAATACTTGAATTACTGATAAAAATGGAGTTTAAGCATAGGTCCATTGGCACTGAATCCACTGACTACAGCTGACCTATCCACTGCCTCATCTGAAAGTTCAACCTGACAGCAAGACAGACCAATACTGAGCTCCTGATATGTCATCATTCCTTTAGGAGATCAAGGAGTTGTCTGGTGGCAAGTTAACTACACTGGGACCTTTCTTTCCTGAAATGGGCAGCAGTTCCCTCTCATGGAAATGGATTACTTATTTTGGGTATGCATTTGCATTTCTTACCTACCAATCTTCATCCAGCACCACAATCTGGGGACTTACAAAATGCCTGATCCACAGACATATAATATAATACAATATAGCATCCAATTAGAGAAACCACTTCACAGTAAAGGTGGCTACAGGAGAGTACCTGTGACCACAGGTTCCACTGGTTGTATCACAGGTTCCACTGGCCTAATAATAGAGCACTGGAATGGCCTGCTACGGGTGAAGTTCAAGCACCAGTTAAAAAATAATACTCAGCAAGAATGAGCTGCTGGTCCCTAGGATGCAGCAGATCTTGATATGGCTCAGAGTCCCTAATAGAAACAATCCTTGGGTCCAGAAAACAAAGAATTAAAACAGGAATAGCCCAATTTACCATCAATCCTAATGACCTACTAGGGGACATAGTGTTTCCCATTCCTGCAACTTTGAGCTTTATGAATTAGAGGTCCTACTCCCCAAAGGTCCTAGTCCCCATTCTTGCTAGGGGACATAGCAAGACTCTGACTGAACTAAGCTTCATCTGCTGCATAGGCACTTTGGACTTCTTAAGTTCAGGGATAAGTAGACAAGAAGAGGATTTAATGTCTTAGCAGGAGAAGCTAACCCTAATCAGCAGAAGGAGGTAGGCTTGATGTTACACAATGTGGGCAAGTAAGTATATGTGTGGTACTCAGGTGATCCACTTGGGCACCTCTTAGTACTACCTTGCCCATTCGTAACTGTAAATGGACAAGTGCAGCAACACCTGCCTGAGAAGGAGGTTATTACCAGGGGCTCAAATTTCTCAGGAATTAGGGTTTTCACACCACCTGTTTAATCATTAAGACTGGCAGAGGTGTTAGTTGAGTGAGGGAAATTTAGAATGGATAGTAAAAAAGAGAGGCAATGAGTTCAGTTATGGGTCAAGACCAACTGCAAAGATGGGCACTGCAGTTTGTCCACTAATTTCTCAGTTTCTCTTCAGGAAGAGAAGCTCACTGGAACCCTGGAGGAACTGTTCCCTGATTGTGTACAGAGAATGGATCTACATAGTACAAAGGGTGGACTGTGACAGACACACAGATGTGCGTGCTGCTCAGATACCTCTTCAAGGAAACACTTTTAGCATAGCTGTGAGGAGTGTCCTAAAGTGACAACCTTCAATTGTTAACACTTTCAAGACCACCTCAGGTTTTGAGTTGAGGCCACACTCTTCTTGGGTTGGCTCCAGCCAATGACTGAGCAAGACTGTGTTACAAGGGCCTCCTACTTTATCCCAGTATGGGACTCTTACCCCTGCCCCATCCAGTTTCCTCCCTATTCCTTATACCTTTTTACATTCTTAACTCTAACTCACAGTTTACTTCCTAAAGGACTCAAATGACAAACCTCGTCTTTTCTAGCTCCATCAAGCTCCCCTAGGTTCAACTCGAACTTTCCTATTTCTACTCATAATTGTAGAGGTGGCACTAGCTTTTATCAGATATGCACACAAATGTTTACCAGACTCATCTCCTGTATGCTATATTGGTACAAATGAAATCAATTCACTTAAATATTTTAACAGACCAATATGCACTATCTTAAATATAAAAAAGGGTAGATAATACTATATAGCAGAAATTATCCCAAATGCATCAAGTGTATCAACTAATTCAATTCGTAAAACTATTCTGTGGAGTGGATACTACTATTCTAACACATAAGGAAATGGGTGCAACAACGTGAAAAAACTTGCTCCAACGTCAATCGTCCATAAGCGTATCAATAGATTCATGACTTAAACATAAGTCAGTCTCAAGTGTCTTTTCCCGTAAGCATTATATTTTTCAGCTTCTAGTTAAGGTTGGTAGCATACTAAAATTGTAATAGAGAAGTGTTTGGAAAAACAGGCCTGGTTTACACAAGATTGGAGAACATGAAGAAACAGTTGTTTTAGGGAAAACTGGATCCCATAAAAGTAACAAGTAGGTGAAATTTTAGGTTTTCTTACTATTGAAAAGTAAAGCTCAAGAAAACGCGTTGATTTTTTTTTTTTTTTTTTTTACCTCTGATCTTTGTACAGACCGCTATTTCCAAGTCGTCCAGGCAATCTTCTCCTCGATGTCTCGCCAGGCGTTACCTTAACCTAAAATAGAAGCATTATCTTCTCTACAGAATTAGCTTCTCATGACTCCACTCTGGTTATGGTCCAATAATCTCCTATTCAGTTAGGCTTGGAATTTAGAAGGCACTTAATACTTGGTAATAGTTTTGCTTGTAATCGGTTATCGGTCTAATTACTGTAAAGTCTGAAAAAGGGGTCTATTCTTTTTTAAGGTTTTCATGTAAAATGACCAATACAGTCTACTTTTTGCATCTGCAAAGAAATAGTTTTAAAATAGGTTTTGCTACACCTTATTCACACTACCAGGTTTTCGGAGGGCTTTCTGAATGTACTCTCTGGCGCTTATCTAGAACTACAATTCCCGACATGCACTGTGGCCTTATTAGCCTAAACTACAATTGCTTTGCGTCACTTCCACCTTCACAGGCGGTGGATGCTGGACTTCGTAGTTTTTTCAAGTTCTCTTTTGTCGCCGTTTTAGGAAGGAGAAAGCGTGGCCAGATCGACTTCTCTGAATTTGGTATTTCAATATATATTTTTAAGATAGGTTAACAGAATAACATATCAAAGTCAATGTTGCACCAGGTTTTTATGTATTTCATGTAACTCCTTCTTCCTACTGCCAGGGGCGGGAAAGGGAAGTGACGTACTTCCGGTGTAATGGCGGCGCGGTGGAGCTCCAGGTAATTACCTAACTCCGTAGACTCGCCGTAGGCAGCGAACTAGAGTGAGGGTGGTGGGTTGCCGGACCCGGTGGGAAGTGAAAGGGGCCCAGGAGCGGGTGCGGGCTCGCCGGATCGGCCGTAGTCGGCGCCGGGGTGGGCTCGACTCTCTTCCCACCGCGCGCCGGCCCGCGAGGTTGGAGTGTGAATGCCGGTCGGGCGGAGGAGTCCGAGCGGATGGGGAAGGGGCGGCTCGGCACTCCATGCCCGCCTGCGCGGACCGACCTAGTTGCCTAGTGAGGTTCCTCATACTGTCCCCACATTGTCTTTGTTGCTGAAATCCAGAACCAGCGGTGGTTCTCCTTTCTTCTGCTGTGTGTTCGGCCCAGGATCACTTAGACCCTCTGCAGTCGTTTGGGCTCCCCAAAGCCCCTTTCTAAGTGCCTGGCCCCAGGCCATGGGAGTGGGATTAAGGAACTATGGTTAGTCGAAAAATAGGAGATCCACTCCTGTACCTCTTTCCGGCGTAATTTTTCTGTGATTGCTTCTTTAAAATTTCATTAGTCGTTTCTTTTTCATACATTTCCCATAAATAATGATTTTCCTAGTGTTTAGTCCTGGGGTCTCTGCTCCTCAGTATATGTTGCTCTTCCTCTGTCATTCTTTATCCTTCCACAAAGTGTTCTACGACTAATAAGGTGATAACTCTCAAACTTAGGTCTCCAGTCTCCACCCCTCTATCGAGCTCAGTATCCTACAGTACGCTTGGATGTACTGGTAATATAATGGTTAATTTCACTGAGTCTTATTGCAATAGCGCTTTACCTATTTTCACCTCATCCTTACAATTCTTTGAGATAAATGGAGAAGGGAAAAAATGGGATAAGGCTATTCCTGATGGAAAAATTAAGTGATTGAAAAGTGCGATAAGAGTTTCCTTTGCATTTTTAGGTGTCTACAGACTGGAAATAGATAAACAAGCAAACGTAGGCTTCAGAAGAGTAGTTTACCTCCTCAACTGTATTTAGATTTGTTTTATAGGATTGTCTGTGAACTCCGAAGTTAACCTAAGTTAACATCCTACTGTGGAAATTTAGAATTGGTATTAAAAGTGCAATTTTGATAAAAAAAAAAAGTGTTGATACAGACAGCATCTGTAGTAGGAGGAGACCTACTTGTGTTGGTCCTGGGTGATGGAACAGTAAGCCAAAGATTTCAGTCTTCCACACATATTACGTTAGTCACTTGGGGCAGATTGCCTAATGTCTTTTAAGTCTCAGCATCCTCATCTGAAAAATGTGGATAATCATAGCACCTGTCTCTGGATTGTTCTGAAGATGAAGAAAAATAATGCATATAAAGCACTGTGCTGGCATACAGTGTTAGCTATTATTGTTACTACTACAGTATAATTGATTCATTCTCTCTGTGCCTTAGTTCTTTTTCTTTGGTTCTAAATGTTGTCCTTCCACCTTTAATGTGCCCATGCCATTGCCTTGATCTGGTACTCTGGCCCAGTGATTCTGAAAATGAGGTTTCTTGAATCCACAGCATGTCCATGGAACTTGTTAGCAGTGTAAATTATTGGGCTTTACCCCAGTCCTGTTGAATCAGAAACTGGGGCATAGGGGACCATCAAACCATCCACATCATTCTCATGCCAGTTAGTTTGAGAGCCACTGTTCTAGTCCATATCCTACGGATCTGTTATGGTTCACCCTAAACTCCACCACCTGGATCAGATTTGTTGCCTTCCTTGCTTTAAAGTATTTGATCTGTGGCTAGTCAATATTTCCCTGTTACTATGCCATCCTGTCCTTCTGCACTTTAGATAGTTTAGCTCCAATCGCTTCTGGAATTCTGACACAAAGACTACTTAACCATCTTTCCTAAACCTTCTTAGCTCTGTCAGTTTTCCTAGCTGCTGGATTGTTAGAGGTTAACTCAACTCTGTGGTGATTGTTTATTTCCAAGTGATCGACAGTGACCATTGTACATGAGACCACCTAAAAGAGTACATGATAACACATTGTGTATTGATAATGCCCATGCCTTAAATTGAACCATTATTTTCTGTTTATTACCCATGTGTATTTAGATTGAATTTTGTACTACTTAATGTATCCTTAACTTGCTGTAAGTCAAGGCTAGTTTAAGAAGTAGTTATTGGTAATATAGCTGATCCCACTGAAGACTTTGAGGCCTTCCTTGTTGTATTTCTCTCCTTTTCTATTTGAGTCTGAGAATCCTAACATGGGAAGATGATGGAACAAAAGGCCTCTGGCATATTAATTTCAGCAAACTTGCAGACTTATTAAACCTATAGCCTAAATATTTTATCTTAGTATATGCATGTCCCAAGTGGACATTGGAAGAGACATTTCAATGCCTACAACAAAGTGCAAACTTTCAAAGCATTCTCTTCAAAATAACATCAGGAGAAGAAGCAATGGATTAAAGCAAGCTTTTGCTATTTGTAGCCAAGCTAGTAAGTCTTTCCCAGCGAACAGATAACCAAAAAAGATGGTATGGGCTGCCTTGGCCTGAGGACATATGGAATCCTGAGGTTACAGAATAGGTTAGCTAATGGGAAGGAGAGACCCAGTGGAGATCACATTTAACTTGACTTTATGCCTAACTCATGAATCGATCAGGCTAGACAGAGTTCACTTCCACCTGAAAAGTCACCTTGATAATCTTCCCCTGAATTACCTTTTTATCAGGACAGTGGGTGACAAGAGCCTCTAATGGAATGTAGTGCTGTGTAACTAGGAGCTACTTCATAAATTTCTGTGGAGGCCACCACCTCCAAGTTTTCTTTAAAACTTAGAATGTGGTTTACTAAATGACTTTTTAATTAATTAGAAAGTCCACTTTCAAAGCTGTACTGTGAGCATTGGCAGTACATATCCAGTCCATATACTTAATTGAGCAAGCTGAAGAACAAATATTCTGAGAGAGAGAACAAAGTGGTATGAATGAAGGCATACAGCACACTCAATAATTGGACTTGTTTTTATAAGTTGAAGTAACTGCACCTCGAGGGTCCAGTTTCCTCTTGCAATGTCGTCAGAGGAACTGGCTTTTTTTTTTTTTTTTTTTTTTTCATCTCAATAGGGAGGTTTATTCGAGTTGCTCATCGAGTTAACGTGGGTTGAAGACGGGATGGCACCTGATAGTGCTGTCTTGATGCAGTTGATGATAGATAGCTCAGGGATTCCTAGAAGTAGAGGTTAATAGGTGAGACAAGGCATGCTGTGGTAAAGAAGTTAGAATACCAGTATAGGGAGTTCTGTGTAGGAAGAAATAGGAATAATCATTAAAAGTCTGCACACCCTCTTTTAAATTTAATTTTAGGATTGGAACCTAGTAAGTGGCAGGCACTGTCCTAGGTTCTGGATATGTAGCCGTGATCAAGAATTTCAAGTGTTCAGTGTTCTCATACAAGATCTTTCATGCTTTAGCTTCATGAGTCTCGTGTTCCCTCTTATTTCCACTCAGTCTTCTATATGCACACTGTACCCAAACAACTTGGAATCCCCTAAATTTTTTTATGTCTCTGAGTTTTTCCACATGCTGATCTCATTGCTTTGATGCCCTTTCCCTGCTTTTCATGTGGGGAATGACCTTTTTCCTTTAAGATTCAGCCTCCAGACTCATTTCTTTATGTATGCCCCAGACCCACTTAGTTGCACTTCCTCTTTTCCAGTAGTATTGTGTTTGTAACATTGCTAAAACACTTAGACTTTTCATCTCTGCCTGGATATAGGAACTTAGATCTCTCAGACTACAGTGTCTTGATTGCAGCTTAAGGTATACATCACTCCACTATACACAGACATTGCCTGTAATCCTCTATCCTTTATTATTTCCAAAGAACAGGAGGTAAAGTAAAAAAGTAGAAAAAGACCATGACCATACTGCTCTTTCTGTTAACTTTATTATACTTCTTCATTTTCTTTGTAAGTACTTTTGTGAAGTACTTCTTAAATGAGGATCAATTATGGCTCCAGCCTCATCATTTTTTTTAGTTCCATTTTCCTGTTTGTCCTGTACAAAATTTTTCAATTTTTATAACTTTACCAAAGAGACTTTCACACAAATACTAACATTAGCACAAAATGAATAAGGAAGCATTCAGTGGATAATTAGAAGCACTAGAGCTATTTTTTTATATAATATGTAAGGCATATATTAAGTAAAATGGTGAGAGTTATGGTATAGGTTTGAAATTTAAGGTTTTGTCTCTTCTTTGGTATCATAAAAATGGTTATTAATGGGTTTTGTCACTAGACTAAAAAAAACCCATAATGATATTTGTTCAATGAACGAGATGCCAGGGTTGATGAAGAAAGTTAAATCCTGTTGCCAAGCAGATGAGCCGTGAACTAAGGCGTATAGGAGGGAAACTAAGACAAGACAGGGTGGGCTTAGCAGGATGTAAATACAGGTGATTAAGGGTTTAATAGTAGAAATGTTCTTTAGAATTTGTTTTTATTGGGTAACTAGAGGGACTGCTACTGAAGAACTCCTTTATAGGATAGTATATGGAGACAGATTGTTGATACAGTGGACATTGAGGCAAAATTTCTATTTTAAAAGTATGGAATAATATTGCATATAGTATTATAAGTATTATAATATTATAGTGGAACGTGCTTTTAATTTAAGGCCTGGGTTTCTCTGTGGGCAGTTTTACAGATATTTAAAGGATCTTTTGCCCTACATGGTTGGAATACAGTGGAGCCCTACTAGTTAACAGTATATACATATATAATTTATATTTTTAGAGGCAAGTTGTGAAAGTTTTTATAGCCTAGAGATAAAGTAGACCTTGTGAGAAATCTTATTAGAGAAGTCAAAAACAATTTGCCTTCTAAAATGAAAGTTGTCTCATGGGATCTTTCCTAATGGATCTTTCCTCCTACCTTCTCCCATATACAATGTCATGGAGAATTGGATGAGGAGCAGATTTGATTCTATCTCCTATTAACTGGGAAGGTTAATACAATTTGGAGACCGACTGGGAATGAGAAGGAAATTGTCATTTGACTGACTTTACATGTAATACCTTAGAGGAAGAGCTGGTTTGAGGAGAGGAGGAAATGGTAAGTTCCAATTTGGACTTCCCTGATTCAGAGGGCCTTTGGGACCTCCACAGGGAGGTTTCCTATAGGCATTTGGAAATAAGGATTTGGACCTCTGTAGAGTAGATTGGGCTGGAGTAAAAGTTATTCTTATAAATGTTAGTTGAAGGTGTGGGATACAGATAGTCTTCCAGAGGGAACATGGAGAAAAAAATAAAGGACTATTCATTTGTTCAGTTAACGAGTATGTATTAAGAGCTTTCTGTGTTGCAAATGTGGCAATGAACAAAACAGACAAAAATCCATGAGCAAAGATTAAACTCTCTACAGGATAGTAAATGTTAGGTGGACAAAGGAAAAGAGACAGAAAAAAAAAAAAAAACAGATGAACTTGGTGTCCCTGTAAGTTGAGAAGCAAGAACTTCAAGAAGGGGGTTTGCAGTACCAAATGCTAGAGCAGCGTCAGATAAGTGAGATGGCCCCTGGAATTAGCAACAAAGAGGTCATTCTGTAACCTAGATAAGTACTTTGGAGTAGTGGGAAGGGAAAACCAAATTTTGGGAGGTAAGAGGAGTTAATGGGAGGTTAAGAATTGGAGAAATCAAGTGTAAATTCATCTATCCAAAAAAAAAAAAAAAAACTTGGTCGTTTAAAGAAAGAGGAACTAGAAGGAAACAAGAAAAAGGGAATTTGCCCCATAAGTGTCACAATTTACATTTAAATGAATCAGTAAAGAAGTTCAACATGTAGAATTTTTCTTTAAAACCAACTCAATTGGAAATCAATAATATAAATCAAGAAATAGCTGATAGAAAGTTTGAAACAAACAAAAATTGACAAATTCCTGTTCTCATAGAGCCCATATTCTGGTGAAAAGGAGCATATTAGAGGATCTTCCTGTGCACCAACAAAAGAATTTTTAAAATTGAAGTAGCACATCCAAACGATCATATCAATAGCTTTGATTTCTGAGGTTACTTAATTGCAGACCAATATGGACTGTCTACATGGTGTAGGAAATGAATGAAAAATAATAGCTCCTCTCAGTTTATAATGAGTAATTTTTAGTATTGGTATCACTATTTAGGTTATTGGTATCACTGAGTTCATTAAAAATATAAAAATTTTTAGATTTTATCATTTTTTAACTCATTTGAAATTGTCTTAAGATGTCTCAAAATTGGTGCTGTCTCCCCTACACAGAGTCAGAGATCAAAGGCTTTTATATGTGTTTATACCTCATCACTTAGAATCTTTATCACTTACAGTCAGTGCTATCTGCACAGCTTCCAACACTGTACTTTAACATAGGAGTCTACAGTCATTCAAATGGCTATGAATGAAACTGTACTCCTAGTATACAATGACCAGGAAGCAAACAACAGGGAGTACAAGTCTGCAATTCTTTATTTGTAATTCTTGGAGTCAGAACCATTTTGACATTTGGAATTTTTCATATTTGGGGGAAGAAATACATTGCAGATATATTAACCCCCCCCTTTCGGGGTTCTGAGCAACCTCTTCTAATTAAACAGGTTAGTATTTCTGCAGTGTATCAAATGAAGGGTCACATGAAATCTCAGGTTGGTGCATGGCAAGTTTTGCTGCCAAATGAGTTTACCACTAGCTTAAAAAATATATTTTCAGATTTCAGATTTGAAGATAGGAGTTGTCACTCTGTACTTGGTGACTTTTCTTGAAAGGGACAGGAGCATGTTGGCCTCTTTATGTCCTTGAAATTGTGAACTGTGCTGAAATCAAATTATGTCATTTTTCTTGATGTGGCTTATCACAGGGCAAATTTCTCACTGATATGTATATATCAAAAAAAATTAAAAAAAGTTAAAGTAATTTTCAACACAGAGGGATTTTCCTTCAGTAAAGATAGGAAGAAGCCATAGCACTCTTGGTCATTAATGCTTCAGAACTGTGGCCAGTCTGCTACTCCTGTCTATTCTCTGTGAAGGAGAATCACTATTTGGAAGGGGTGGGGACTTAGGTCTTATTTGGGGATTTTCTTGAAGATCTCTCCCCCACCTCTACCACCCATTACATTTTTCTGCATTTAGAACAGACTTAAACTAGTTTTTATTTTGAATATTGTTTAATACTACCACTTATCCCATTAGACAACTAAGGTTTGGGTGGGGTTTTTTTTTTTTTACTTATAATATTTGAAGTTTGCCAAGCCTCCTGTTACTGTGTAGAATGCAAAAGAGCAATCTAAAGGGAATCCACTTTGTTGATTCCCTTTTAACAATTTTATGATAGTATATTTTGATGAGTTCCTCTAAACTGGACACCTAAGGGACAATGATAGAAATCTTTTACTGAAATAATCGAGAAAACAGTGCATTTTGGCCATTAGTTGAATATTTTCTCCTCTTCTGAATTTTTGAAGTTATTGCAGAGTTTATAGTTGCATAGTTTCCAGATAACAGTTTAAGGTTCTTACAGATGTTATTAAATATTTTACTTTCTGAAACTGGCCAAAACTGATAGAAAAATCTTCATTTTTAAACTACATTTCTTTATTGTCAAATCTCCTTGCTTAGGAGAGCAGGTTCTGCTGAGTTGCTTCCTTGTGACAGGAGAGAGAAATTTAATAATTCATCATAAAATCTTCCTAGTTATGCTAAGAAACACAGTGAGAGCTATAAACTCTAAATAAATTGTTCTCATTACAGGAATTTCCAGTTAGTCTAAGTGTCAAGCATATACATGTGAACTCTCAGAATTTCCCTGTAGGCATATTCTATAGAAATAATGTGGACGATGATAGTATTTTGTGCCTTTTTTTTTTTTTTTTGGTTAGAACTGCAGTAGCAGTCTACATTATTGTCAATTTCACACTTACATTTTGGGACATGGAAATGTAATAGATTGTACTTGATTGCCAGAAAATTATTTGATGATGATGCTTGAAGGGTAGAAAGGGGAAGGATGACACTGATCAGAAATAAAACTCATTCAATTTAAATAAGTAAGGTAACTGGAAATAAAATACGTAGAAAATTGCTTTTTTTTTTTAACGTGTTGGTAGGTTGAGAAGAGAAACCAGAAGATCCAAGAGGGATAAGCAAAGGAAAATGCTAAATCTTGGAAAATTAGAGTTGAGTAATTTGCTCATGTTGTGCCTGGTCACAGTGAATTCTATGTATGCTGACTAAACAAAGGAATCCTTATTTTTATTATGCTTGTTTGAAAAGAAGTAATGCCTCATACATTAACATCAAAACCTTTGCTATCTTGAACTTTGGAAGAATGGATCAGCTTAGGACAGGAAAATTTTCTGGGTAGTAGAGACTGCTATTTACATTTTGTAATTTACCAGTTTGGCATCTGTTTATTAATGTTGACATTTTCATTGGGATGCAATATAGATGGTATTGGTATCAGATAAACCTTTTTGAATTTTAGCTCTGTTATTTACTAGCTGTAATTTACTTGGACACATTGATTCAAATCTCGGTACCTCAGTTCTCCCATTGAAAAATAATGTGAAAAATATCACCACATCAGGATAATTATGAGGATTTAAAGGATTATATTAATGAAGTGCCTAGTATGTCTTTGTGACTACAATAATTTATCATTATTCATTATTGTTGTTATTGTTATCTTAAGTTACACATTTCTGACTTCTAAAACAGGAAATGTAATTAATCTCTGAATAGCTCAGGAATATCATTGGAATGTACTATAGAATCTATTCCTGTAGATGGTATATTAGTTTGTTGCAGATCTGCTGTGTAGATTGACAGTCCTCCCATTGTCTGGTTTTGAAAAGCTGATAGTTAGCTGGCCTTCCCTGTTGCATGTCAGTATCCATTGGGACACTTCTCTCTACATTATTTTAAAATGACTTTTGTCTCGGTAATACATATAATACAGTTGAGGAAAATAATTTTTAAAAGTTTGTGTATTATTGGCATTAGAAGTTGGAAATCTCCATTATTAACTGGGGCACAGAACAGGTGATTTTAAAATGAGTCTTATTTTTAAGTACATATTAAGACAAATTCTCTTGGATAGAAAATATGTATCTATAAGGATATAAGTAGTTCTGAGAGTCCAAATCCCACCCTATTCTCATTCTTCCGCACAGAAAACCATGATGTGAATATAATAATTGTCAGCAAGTTTACAGTCTTACTGAATTAGAAAATGTTCTCTTCTGTAATTTTGTCCCCCCTGCAGAGATGTGATCTACAGTCCCCTTTCTTAAAAGGAAGGCTTGATAGAGGATATTAGTCAATTGAGTTATCGCAAAATTCAAGTTAATATGGATTCTTACTATGTGAAAACATCCCATTTTAGAGTAGGGCAGATCATTCAATTCGGGATCTACACATTATATTTGTTGTCTTTTAAGTCTCTTATTAAACTGTACGGTTCTTTTCCTTTTTGTCTCTCATGCTATTGAATTTTCGGAGAAACTGGTTCATTCATCTTGTATGTTAAAGCCCAGCAATAAAAGCTCACCAGTAAGATACCTAATTAGTAGTCAAAGTTATGTTTATTAATTTGCTGCAGCAAGGGAGCCTCAAAAAAGGAGGTTAAGGAAGGGTACTTAAAAGAGTTTGTGAGACTAGAGGTAGTCAGATGATCTTGATAGGGATTGGGCAGAATTTGTTTTTTTTTTGTTTTTTTTTGGCTTTTTTTGTTCATTTGTTTTTTAATTTTTTACACCTACAGCACCTGGTTTTCCTAGGTGGTCTCCCATCCAAGTACTAACCAGGCCCAAACCTGCTTTGCTTCTGAGATCAGACAAGATCGGGCTTGTTCAGGGTAGCTTGGCCATAGACGGGATTGGGCAGAATTTGTAAACTAGAGGGTTGCTGGAACAGTATATGATCCCGTTTTTAGAACAGATGCACTATAACCCCTCAAAATATCGTAATTTTTGCTTTAAACATACCTATGTATTTTATTTTTTTAGACCTGTGTATTTTAGATAAAAGAAAAAGTCGTCTATTTCTTGAGAAAGTTACCATTTCCAGTGTTCTTCATTTCTTTCTGAAAAATTAGAATTTCCATCTGGTATTCTCTTTGGCTTGAGGAACTTCCTTTAGCATTTCTTGTAATGCAAGTCAACTGGTGATACAGTCTCTTAGTTTCTCTTAGTTGATTTTGCTTGTTTGTTTAATCAGCAAATGTCTTTATTCTATCTTCATTTTAAGGTTATTTTTGCCGGAATTCTAGGTTAACAGTTTTTTATCTTTCAGTATTTTAAAGATTATTCTGCTGTCTTCTGGTTACCTTAATTTCTGATGAGAAGTCAGCAGTAATTTGAATTATTTCCCTGTATTTAATGTTTTTTTTTTTTTTTTTGCTGCTCTCAGGATTTTCACTTTATCGCTGGTTTTTAGCAGTTTGATGATTGACTACTATATATTACTGTGCTTCAGTGTTTTTTTTTTTATATTTATCCTGCCTGGGCTTCTCTGAGCTTTATGAATCTGCAAATTTGTGCCTTTCACCAAACTTGGAGAAATATTATTTTGTTACTTCTTGAAATGTTTTTTTTTTTATCCCATCTGCTCTCTCTGTCCTTCTTAAACTTTAATCACAAATATATTAGGACTTTTGATATTGTTCTACATGTCTCTGATACTGTGCATTAATTTTTTTTTGTTTCTCTGTTCTTTAGATTGGATAATTTCTATTGATCTTACCTCAAATTCACTGACTTTCCTTTATCTTCATTTTGCTGTTAAGTCTATTCAGTGGATTTTTCACTTCATACATTTTTCACTTCTAGAATTTCAGTTTGGTTCTCTCATGTCACTTCTTGTTGTTTGGTTGGTTGGTTGGTTTTTGCCTTATTTTCCCTGAACTATCCTGTTTTTAGTCCTTGCAAGTAGTGTTTTCTTTGCACTTTTAAATATGCCTTAAAAACCTTGTATGCTAATTCCAGCATCTGGATCATCTCTTTTTGTGTGTGTGTGTGTACTTTGATTGTCTGTTTTCTTAAGATTGGGCCACAGTTTTCTGATAAGTTGAGTTATTTTTTATTTGATTGTGTTCTGGACATTGCTAATATTGTGTGAGTACTTCGGATTGTTATATTCCTCTAAGGAGTGGTGACTTTTTATAGGCAATTAACTTGATTAGACTTACATTGCAAATTCTTTTTTTACCAGCTGTTCACATCTCAGTTCAGTTCTTTGATCCTTAGCAGGGCTCTGTTTTGTACATATGTTGGTGCAGAGGTGGTTAGAGATTTGGAAGAGTTTATACCCAGCATGTGTTGCTCGCCTTCTCTGGCTCTCTCCCCTCTGAGGATCCCCTAAAGGCATGTTAGTCTAATTGCAGCTATAAATACATGAGAGGTAGTGTGCTTTAGATTGAAATTATATTTTTTTGCATTTCTAAATTTGTAAAGGATCTCATGTATATTATATTTACTAACCTTGATAACATGCTAGCCATTGTATGAAAACTTTCCTTAGTGATTTGTTATATCTCTGTATTAAATTATAGCAGCTCTCTACCACTTCACAGTGTCAAGATTATTTGTGTACATGGTCTAGTGAAAAGAATGCTTACTTTGGGGTCTTGAAGCTAGATATCTAGTTATGGTCCACTACTAATTGGGATTATAGCTTGGGACATTGAAATGACCTATGTGGTCTTCAGTATTCTTATCTTTAAAAGAAGAAATTGAGCCAGATAATCCGTAGCATCCTTTTTGGCATTCAAATTAAACACTTTTTCTGGTTGTATTCAACTATTTTGGTACTAAGCACAGTTATTTCTTTATATTCTCTACCTCTTATGATTCAATTTCTTCTATTCCATTTTTTAAAATTTTTCTTACCATACTCTATACCATAAGCCATTTAGATATTCAATTCTCATAAACCATAAACCACTTAAACGTGCAATTCCAATAAAATACTCGAATGGCAGTTCTGTGTAAACATAACTATCAATTCAACATTTTTCAGAAATTCCTGAAATTTATTTAACAGATGGATACCGAAAGACATTTTATTTTAGCATTTAATCTGTTAATCACTAGATTTATTCTGAGCCAAATACTTAGTTCTCATATATGCATATTTCTAAAGCTTTGTACCTTTGAAAGATCATATTAAGACTTGATTATTTTAGCATAGCATCTTCTGTTTCCATGCAGAGTATATTTATTCCTGAGTGTTCGTTATTACAAGAATATTGACTATTTTATTCTTAGTTTATGGAGAAATGTTGGATCTTTTATACTCAGTTTATACAGAGTTTCTCTTAAAATTGTTTCTTCTGTTTGCTTGTTTTTTTAATAATGTCACAGTACTGTTTTATAGGTCTCCTTCACTGAGAACAAGTTGAATAAGATTATCTGACGTCAGTTATTAAATTAACTTTCGTTTCTCTCAGTCATTAGAATAAAATATTATACTTAATATGCCCTTTTTATTGTTTTCTCTCATTCAGGGTCTTTTCTAATAATACGTACTATTTACACATTGTTATGTGGAACTATTTAAGGATTTTTAAAATTATTTTAATTATTGATTATATCTGTGCCTACTGACTTAGAAAACTAAGGTGGTCAAAGTTAACAAAGCTTTCTTTGGTATATTTTATAGGTGACTTTTGCAGACAAAAAAGTAAACTGTCAAAGAATCCATACCATTTGGTACTTGTTCTTTGGACCAGCTTAAGGAATCTGATTTATAGGATCAACTGGCAACAGAAAATGAAAAGTAGTGTGGCACACATAAAAGTAAGTTTTTGAAACTTAAAGAACATAATTTCAAATGTAGATACTTGGTCAGATGGTAGTAGTGATGTGCAAAAGAGCAGTTGAGAGAACATACAAGATGTGTGTGTACATGTACGCACACACGTGCATCAAAAAAGTGTATTTAAGTGAGCACATGCCAAAGAAAAATAAATAACAGGGCAGGAAATTCCATCATTCTTAAAAAACAGGCTTTCCTTAATAATCATGAAATGAAAGAGATCTCCTTCCTCAACTGGTCACAGTTCTTGCATGTCTGTCTGCAAGTGAAGCCTTTTGTTGCATATTTCATATATATAAATGAACTCTTTATTCTGTGCTGTTCTTTAGACATTATTCATTCATTTATTCAACAGATATTTACTGAATTCTTGCTGTGTTTCAGTAACTTTCTAAGTACTTTGGGTGGAACGATTAGCAAAACGAATCTTTGCTCTCGTGGAGTTTGCAGTCTAGTTGAGGAGGAGACAAAATAAATTATAAACTTAATACATAAATAAATTACATAGTATGTTAGAGTGTTAAGTGCCAGACTTGTGCTATGGAGAAAAGGAATAGGGTAAGGTTGATCAGTAGCATTGGGGGTTGCAATTTTTAATAGCGAGGGCCCGTTGGAAAGGTAGACATTCCAACAGAGACTTGAGGGGTATAAGGAAGTTAGCCATACAGGTGCCTGGGGGAAACATGTGCCAGGCAGAGGGAACAGCAAATGCAGCAAAAGGTTTAGTATGGCTGGAGCAAATTATGAAAAAGGTAGACTAGTAAGAGATTAGGTCAGAGCAGTATCAGGGACCAATAACTCCATCTGTTTTCAAAACTGTCTGCAATAAGTAGACTTAGTGGGAAAGAAGAACATTCCACTTCCTTTTCTTTGCAACTGCATGCATCTGCAAGCAGGCACGGCACATGCATCCCTACGTGGATCTCAGAGTCATTAAAGGATAAGATATATTTTTATTTCATTATAAACGTGGGCGTACCTTTCCCTTCCTCTCCTCTACCAGCTCTGTTCCCCTAACTCTCCTTTAAAAACAACCAGTAGACTGAACTCCTTAACAGCAGGCACCAGCTATAAGGCCTGGTTCATGGTAAGTACTTAATAAACTGAATTGATAGACTTACAAACTGAGGCATGCTCTGCTGCCATCATTTATAAAGTCTATTGATTATGCAAAAAACACATATTGCAGCCTCCCTGCTTAAGTAGATATTGAGCCTGTGTTCACATATCTCCTTTGGCAGGGGCTCACCTGCCAAAGCTACCCGCTTTTGTCAATAGATACATTCACATATTGTTCTGAAATCTGCCTCTTTGGGACTTGTAATCATTGGTCCAGTGACATTTAAATAGTTAGTTAATTGTGAGCCTAGTAGGTGGCACACTGCAGACTATGTTAAGAGCTGGGGACATAAAAAAATAAGGAGAGCTTGTGTGAAAATGGCTCTTGACTGAGCCATGTTAGATGAGCACTCAGGTTTAGACTTAACCTTTTACACAGTGGGAGAAGTGTTTAGTTTTCTTTCTCAGAATCCTCTTCCTGCATGTTTTAGACTGAGCTTTTCAACCTTTCCCTCTTGTGTTCCATATGGGTCCTTTGTGATATTCCCCCAGCCTAGGAGTCGGTGTCTTCAGTCAGCATGTCCTTCACAGTTAAAGGCTTGGCCTTCCAGCCAGTTGTCAGTTTAGTCTGCCTCCCTCTCCATCCTGTTAGCCACAAACAGGTACACTAACTGGGTCGGGCCTCGTCTTACCTCAGGTGAAGCTCAGTTATTCCCTTGATGCTCAGGAGGACTCATCTGTTAGGTTGAGGAGGCTTTAGCTGAGGATCCCTTGTTGTCCAAGGAGCCTTACTACAGCTTCAAGCAAGCTCCCTATCTCCTTCAGCATCCCCATCCCCCCTTTCCCTTGCTCTTCAAGACTTGCTTCCTGAGCCTTATGAATACTCAGAGCCACTGGACTTGGGCTCAGTGCTCCACTCACCTCCTTGTGCTGCTCTTTATGTTGTAGAGACTGCAGGTGACTGTATAGTGCACCATATTTGTTTTGCTTAATGAACAATTTAGAGAATTTTGAAAGACATTTTTGACAATATATTATTTTTAACCACTGCTTTGACTTAATCTAAACTGTGATAAAGGAAATAGGGAAATTGTGGTTATTATTATTTGGATCACACCTCACAATGATTTTTCACTTAGTGAAATCCTATTCAGCTACTGAAGCCCAATTTAGGTCCCCTTTACCCACTGCCATCCCTCAATACTCTGTACCATAGTGATTGTGCCCTACTCAAGATCCCCTGTTAGTACTTCCTATGTGTGCCAGTCATTAGTTAATTTGATCATGTTTACGAAATCCTGATTCACGACTTCAATATTTTTGGCTTCTCCCTCTTGCTCACAACAGATGTTGCGGAGATGTGTTAAAAATCATTAGCACAGAATTGAGGCCGTCTCCCTAATGTAATCAAAATAATTGCAGTGCCTTGTAAAAGAAGTAGACACTGCAGTTTTATTGTCTCTTTCTGTCTCTCTCCTCCTCCTCCTCTCTCTCTTCCAGTAACAGATCTTCTATGTTTAATTGTAGAAATCTTTATAACCATCTCTCTCCCACAAAAGACCATAAGTTCTTGAGGGGTTTTCCTATTTTTTGTATCCTCCAGGTAGGGCTCTGTCTTATAATAATTATCAGTAAATATTATGTTTGATGTTGCCATGAATTGAATTAATCTTATGCTCCATATTTGGCCTAGGATCTTGATGTCAGGTTTTATGGAAACCTATGTCATACATATTGAACAAATCTACTTCATTGTGTTGCTAAGGGAAATTTTAAAACTTGCTGTATACCTTAGAAACAGGGTTTTAAGGTGGTCGCATTGAGTATAAAATAACAGCCAAACCATGGCTATGTAAATTGTAAATTTGATCACATGCTTATTTTCCTACATAGATTAGTCTAGTTTGTGTATACTATTTTTAAAAATTCAATAGCTAATGAGACTTTTTGGCAGTTTACTTAAGATAATGTTAGATTGAAATTTGTTAATTAGATAGTCACAGAATAAGGAAGTTAGAGCTTGTTTACATTTCTATGCAATATAATTTTCTATTTTTAAATCTATCTTTTCCTCATTAAGGAGACAAGCATGTAAATATGCAGAATGAGTTACTCATTTGATTTACTTTTTCTTAGATTTCAAGATTAAGGTATTTTGAAAAACTTACCTTTTTTTCTTATACTTAGGTTAATTAAAATTATTTTAATTCTTTTTTAAAAAAAGCTTATCATTATAAATATTGACCAGTAATATGAAAAAATCATTTATAAAGATAAATATTTTGGCATCTTAAATGTATTTAGATTTTTTAGTTAGGATATATTTCAAATTTAATGATTTATATCTGTGTCTCATGTGATATGTCTGTCTCTTCAATCTCATTTTATATTGAAGTGACTTATTTGTATGTCTGTTATTTTTCAAAAGTTTTGGCCTAGGAGCTAGCTATGTTTTTCAAATCCTTAGAGCCTATCATAGAGTCGTGCATATTAGACACTATTGCTGAAAACAAAAATGAATTTTCATAAATACATTAGAGTCAATTTCTTCTACCTATTCAGATTTAGTGACCTAGACTAGAGTTATGGTTATTACAAGCCAAAGGAGATAAGGAGGTAAGTAAAGTATTAAGACTTGGGCATAAACACAAAAGTGAGCTCTTGCTAGAAAACCCCTGGCCCTTAGTCAAGTTTTTTACAAAGAGAAAGCTTTGGTCTTATTTTTCACCAGGAGAGGTCTTCATAAAAGTGGTAGTCTATAAATGTATAACTTAAAATATCAACTTAAGTGGCATTGAAAATTCAAGAATTATTTTTTCTACTTTGAATTTTTTTAGTTAAAACAAAGTATGTGGTCCATAGTAAAAACAAATTTTAAAAATTGTTTTGAAGTAATTTCTAAAGCACTTCCAGTTTTCTGAGATATATATTTTATTGTCTGTGTGTTTTTTTAACATAAATTTTTAAATACCTCCTCCCCCTCTTTCCCCCCCGCCCCCTTTGAAAGCATTCTTCTGGTCATGACAGAAGGGAAAACTACAATTCATATCAGAGGACTTCCTCTCCAGAAGACAGGTAAACAGTTTTATGTGTTCTGAATGCAATTGAAATATTTTATAAGTTTAAGAAATTATGTAGCTCTTAGGTTCCTAATTTTAGGGTGAATAACTCTTTTTTGATGGATTTACAAGCAGTGTTACTTCAGTGAGCTTGAGGATAAGTCATCTTTGAGTGACTGTTTAGAAGTTTCTAGTAAATCTAGATTTTAAGTAATTTTTTAGATGAGAATGAATAATTTTAATATCTCCAATACTAAATAGAATGGAAGTTTATAAAATGGAAAACTGAGTTGAAATCATATTATTTTAAAGTGCTGTTTTTACTGTTACTATTATTCTCTTTTACATTTACATAGCCCTTTATAAGTTTTCAAAATATTTTCATATAATCATAATCATGTTAAGATTAAAGATCCAGAAATATTTCCATTAATATTCATTATTTATTCATAGTAGGACTTCATTTATTTCACTTAGTGTAAACTATGACCACTAAAAATAATTTATGAAAGGAAAAGCATCCTCTAAACTTTCATTTGTCTAACCTCTTGTTCATTCCCTGTGTACTTCCTGTTTCACTCTGCTATCTCTAAAAACCTTTGCTTTATGGACATCAAGTTAATTGCCATGGTTTGCAACTACTGACTACCTTTCATCAGTCACCTATTCTGTATATTAAATATATGTATATACCTACACACAGAGACACACATCTCTGTGTGTATAAATTGAATGTAAATGTGTATATAAAATACGATTCTGTTACTATGCATATTTATTATGTAAGTATATATTTAACTTCTCTTAAGATTCTCTAATTTTACTGATTTATAAGATTCAAATAGCAGATCTTATACTGTCCATTCTTTTTTGCTAATACTTTCATTTCATTCTCACTGCTATCCAAAATTGCAGTTTCAAGAATAACAGCTGATGAATATAGTCTTTTGGAGTGGAATTGAACTGGTCTTTAGGAGGCTAACTGATGACATTGGTCTCATTTGTTCTCTGATTTGGTAAAATGAGTATATACAGACTAAGCAAAAGGAGTCATTTGCAGAATAGTCTTTTCATGCTAACTATGTATGATATCTAGATATATATCTTTTACTAAGGGCAGTGTGAATCAAGATAACAAGTTTGGTAAAGTGAATTCCATGAGTTTTGTTGTACACAAACTGAAAGCTTTTATGATCACTACTGAATGGGTTAAATAGTTTGATAAGACATTGTTCAGTCATAGGATTGCTTTACATTACTAATATATGACTTCCCTAAATATTTATAACATAGTCATTTTCAACTCATAACTGATTTTCTTTGTGTTAGATACGCAGAACAAGAAAGATCTCCTCGGGAAAGAGATTACTTTGATTACAGCAGATCAGACTATGAGCGTTCAAGAAGAGGACGTTCTTATGATGGTAGTATGGAATCACGGTTAGTATTGGAAATTTAACTATAGAAAAGTTATACTTGTTTAAATTTTCTTTATGCTTTATAATAAAATCAATAGTAATAGCAGCTAGTATTAAATGGATGATCTTAAGTCTTAGGCTTATTAGTCATTCAGTTTCAAAAACTTACCTGCCGTGTTTTATTGTTCACGAAGTTCTATATCCTTTTTGATGTCTCTCATATTATCTACTCCATGACTACCAAGACTATACCCCCACTAGAATTTTGATCAAATCCTTCTGCAGTTTGGACCTAAACACATTATTTGATATCTGCAGCCAAAATTTCCTTCTCACTTCTTACTTTCTAATATATACCTAATCCTAAAATGTCAGATTAAATTAACCTCCACAGGCCAGGCTCATCCACTGTCACATTAATAACACTTTAATAAGAACAACTACTACCACCATAATTAGTGAGCTAGGCATTTTGCATACTTTCTCACACACTATCAAAATTCTTACAAACACAATTTACAAATGAGGAAATGTGTTTGAAATGATTAAGTAACTTACATGACATTGCAGTTACACATCTGGTAGATGATAAAACTGGGATTTGAAGTTAATTCTGACTCCAAGGCCCATGGTTTTTTTTTTGTTGTTGTTGTTTTTTCTTGTTACCCTGCCTGTATTTCACTGTAAGCCTATCTTTGGGCCAGTGTATGTATATAAAGTCTCATTTGACCCCCTCTGTCACACTGTGAAGTAAGCAGGCTATGTATTATGTAAAATATAAAGGCTGACAGTCCAAAAGCATTTGAAGAGAAATATTTCTACTTTTACTCAAAGAAGACTCTATTACTTCTTCACTCTAAAGGAACAAACACTATAATTGTCAGGACATGATTTTATCAGCCAGCTAGCAATTACTTGGTGTTTCTTAGAAGAATCATAAGCAATGTCAGTAAATCGCTGCTATAGCTACTCTCTTGGAACATCTTATATTCATAATAAGAAGCAACTCAGTTAATCATTGCCTTGACTTCAGAGCACCTGCCTTTGCGACTAATTGGGGTTTCTATTTGAAACCACTTTTTCCCCGCTCTGTTTACTCTTAGTACATTTAGTCTATCCTTATGAGCAGTCAGTCAGATCTCTTTATACTTCATTTTTAAAACTGACTGCTTTTCTCTGTGTGGGTTGTATTACCTTATATTAAGACAGACCGTCTCAAATATTCCTCTAGATTCAGCTAAAATCTCTCCAGTGGTTTCTTGGTAGTACAGCACCTGCATTAATATAATGATAATATGAAACTTTTCATTTGCTGTATTCAAATAATTCATTACACAAAGCATGAGCAGAATGATGAGTTTCAAAGGCAGTATATGTAAAAAATAGCTAAGTGGACAAACTTCTCTGGGGAAAGGTAGCAAAAAGCAAGGATTCACCTTTTCTTGCTCTTTATAGTTTCAGAAAACAATATCCTGATTATTTTTAAAATGTTAGCTTAAGAAAGGATACTCACCTGCATTAGTAGGGAAGAATAATTTTGGCTTGAAAATGGTTGATTTTTTTTTTTTTAATTATCTCAAACAAGCTTCTAATATTTTGAGATTTCTAATAAAAATAACAGTTCTATCAAGGAAAAATTTCAAATGTTACTTTTCTTTTTTTTTTTTTATAATAGCCTTACTCCTAAATTGTCATTAATGGAGATAAAGTCTGATTTCTTCTTTATACAATTTATCATGTACATTATAGGCCAATTTGTCTTCTTAAACACTGTTTGCATGTCACTGTCCCACTCAGAAACTATTAATGATTCCCCATCACCTCCAATATAAAAAACTTAAAATAGCTGTTGCTTGTTTTTTAAGATTTCAGTTTCACTTGAATTCATCCCTTCCAACCACTGTTACACATGATTCTTTATTGTTTCACAGCTATTCTGTTTATTCTGGCCTGAACACCCTTACTCAGTTTTTTAGTAATTACTCTGTCTTCTACTAGTTGCAAAGTGCCATTCTCCCTTCCCTCTCCCTTCATGCCTTCTTGCCCACAATATAAATTCTGTCAAGTCTTGAAGATACTAGTTTAAGTTGCATTTTTTCTGTGAAGCACTTTCTCACCACTCCAAATCACTTTTTCTTGTCTATATTTATGGGGCCCACTTATGGGCTCACTTATTTGGTATGTAAAAATACATTTAAGAATGTATTTTTTATTATCTTTTCTTCATTTTCAAAAATTTCATATTACAGAGGCAGGGACCGAGAAAAACGCAGAGAAAGAGAAAGAGATGTGGATAGGAAAAGGTCCCGGAAATCCCCATCTCCCGGGAGAAGAAGCCCAGAACCATCGGTAACCCAGAGTTCCTCTGCTCAGGATGAACCTACTGCAAAAAAAAAGAAAGATGAGCTGGATCCTCTCCTTACTCGCACTGGTGGAGCATATATTCCTCCTGCAAAGCTTAGGATGATGCAAGAACAGATTACAGATAAAAACAGGCATGTTGATATTACTAAGTATACAAGGCAGTGATGTCTTCATTGAAAAAATAATCAATTATGGTCTAATTAACCTTAGCTATTGAGAATTTACATTAGTCCACAGTGATAGAGACTTCAAATTAGACTTCTCTCCTCCTTTACTCTACAAGCTCCATTGAAGCTTTGCATACTGTTTGCCTTGACATTAGCTCATAACTTCATTTCTTTGCATGTATGAATTTAAAAGTTTGAGGAAATATCGCTTTTTATACTATTCCTTTCGTAGTTGCATGATGCCTCCCTATTAGTAGTGTCTGTTTTTCATGAATAATCAAGAACACTTAATATTTTAGAACTAAAAGAATCTTTCTGGTTGTACCAAACCAGGAGGTGGCATACTTTTTCTATGAAAGGCCAGACAGTAAGTATTTTATGCTTTGTACATTATTCTGTCTCTGTTACAGGTACTTGAGTCCAATATTATAATGTGAATACAGTCATAGATAGTAACATGTAAACAGATAAGTAGCTGTGTTCCAATAAAGCTTATTTACCACCGCAGGCTGTGGGCTGCATTTGGCTCATGGGTATAGTTTGCAAATCCCTGTACTAATCTGTGAAACTTACTTAACAATTTTTTCTTTTCTCTCCTTTTCTTAGTAATGTCTTAGACTATAATTTTTTGCTACACTAAGGCAGACAATCAAAATTCATACTCAAAATACCTTTTCTTTTCGAAATAATTGGGACCCTTTTCTCTACTAGAATGAGACAATAATTATGAAAAGTATGGTTCACCACTGAAATGGTCACTCAGTTACCAGGTAGTTAGTAAAAAGATTGGGATAGAAGGTAGCTGTATTAAGAAAAACAGATTCTATGTGAGCCATGAGTGTTCCTACATCTTTCATGGATATTTCAATAGCAACTCGAAGATACTTGAGAACCTTATGTAAATGAAATGTAAATTTGTTTCAAAAGTGGGTTTGAAGCAGAAATGTCATTTATATAAAATAAAGTGTAAAGATCTGAAATAAAAAATGTATGATCTAGAAAGAGACATTAGATGACATTAAAATAAAACTAATAATTAGGTTTCTTTTTATGTATCGTACTCCAGCACTTGGTAGTGATGTTTACAGAGTGTTATGTTGACGAGGGATTTGGAGATGGCTTCTGTAGTTAGTGGGAGCTACATAATCATGTAGACATTTAGCTTTTGCAGAAGGCAGCATTAATGAAAAGTATCTAATTTCTCCAGTTCAATCCAAAGTAATCCTAATGGTAAAAGGCCGGAAACATTGTTATTGGTCCAAGTCTTCTTAATAAAGTAAGCAGTCAGCAGTATATGAAATTTTAAGCAGATTCCTAGGAGATAATTTTATTTATGACTTTGAAGTCTGTTATAGGCTGTAAAGGGGACAGAGAAATGCAAGTCTCTAAAAGAAGTCGATAGTCATTGCTTTCAGTAGATACTTAATCAGGTGAATTGTAGGCTTCCTAATTAGGAAGTACAGTTGTACTTTATATAGCCTTTTGATCAAAATTTAATAGGAGAAACTGTGATTTTGTTATTAGTAACATCTTATTGATCAGGCTGGTTATTAAGCCATAAATCTTATTTCTCTTGAAATAGCAGCACACAAGAGCGTTGGGTTGGGGCAATGGAGTGTTCTACCTCGGATGCAGGCAGTAAGGGGGTACATCATCTATAGCAATAATAAAATTAACTTCAGTTCAGTCTGCTTTTTATCCTCTGAGTTTGCTGAAGACACTGTCAGTGATAAAATATTCCTCCCTTCTTGGGCAGACTGTACTCACCACCCCTTAATATATCGCTCCAGAAGTCCATGGATAGAATTCAGGCAATCCATGAACGTGAATGGGGGAAAATGCATCTTTATTCTTACTAATCTCTAACTAAAATCTAGCATTTCTTTCTGTTGGGAATGTTGGCAACAGACCATAGTATTAACGGATTATTTATTGCAAATATTTATAATTTTTTATGGCCATGATACCTAGAAAGTAGTTAATAGGCCTTCTCCCACTTCTTGTTATTTAATGGGTTAAGAATCACAGAGAATACTATATCAAACTTTTGTTCTTTTCATGTTTTGAAAATTATATTTTAGTATGATTGTTATCCTTTGTAATCCTATGTATTTGTATATATTATTCCAAGAGAAGTGTATGTAAGAAAAAATAATTTAAGACTTCCTGAAGCTGAAATCATTCCACTGAGAAATAACTATAAAAACCATAGAATTTTAGACCTTTAAAAGGCCGTAGACAATATCACATTCAACCTGAAGAAACTCAGTTAGGCTAAAGAATTTACCCAAGGTCTAAATTAAAAAACAGTATAGTCATCTAGCATTCACCTGATATAGCTGTGGGATTACTGCCTAAATGTACAGGTGTTCTTTAAAATACTTAGAACAGTCTCATGATTTCATATGACTTTCCCTTTTCCTGTCATTATTACCATTTCTTTAGTTTAAAACATTTAATTTTGTCTATCATGCTTTTACTAGAAGTGACATAAATAATTCCCTTTTTATGGTTTATATGTGGGTGTTTCATATTGTAATTTAAAATAAATAATAGCTTTTATTTTTAAATATTTTTTTGAAGATATGTGTAAGTAAATGAAGTGTTATAATGTAAAATAAGCATCTATTGACTCTAATAGATGTTAATTGCAACATACATGGATGAAAGAACAAAAGATTATCCTTACATATTCTTAGTAATCTTATGTTGTTAAAGGAAAGCAGACTATACATAAGCATCATATTTACATAAAATCAAACATAGTTTAGTATATAATCTATGTGTTTATGTAGTCAGTATATACACCCTTTTTGGGTCATTTTGTGAAAAAAATGTTAATAATAAATAACGCATCTAAGTATTTATGTTCTCAGTATAACCTTATTGTGATTATTGACTAAGATTTATTCTTTATTAAAATCTGTTCTTTTTAGCTTAGCATACCAGAGGATGAGCTGGGAAGCCCTAAAGAAATCAATCAATGGTCTTATCAACAAAGTCAACATTTCTAATATAGGCATTATTATTCAAGAACTTCTTCAAGAAAATATTGTTAGAGGCAGGTAAGTATCAGCTATTTTATTTGTAGTGTTTTAGTTTTTCAAAGGAACATAGTATCTACATGAACAATAATTATTGATTTATTATGCTACTTCATTTCAAAGGTAGTGGAGAATATTTAAAATGCAGTTTTTATAAAAATGGAAACTATTAACAAATAACTTGTACTTCACTGTTAGAAGTTATGTAGAATTTTTGCTTTTTGAGGTTTGATTCATCTAATGATTTTTGCACAGACATTCATTTAGTGAATACTGCAAATAATTTAAACTCATAAGGAATAATGAATATTACATATATATATGTGCTGCCTCAAAGCATTTTAATTTCTAATGAAAACAAATTGAGAATGTGAAGGAAGTGAGAAAGATCAGCAAGAAACTAGAAAAGCAGAAGGGAATGACCTAGCATTTTCTGTGTGGTGTTTAGTAGTTGGAGATATTTAAAAAGGTCAGGAAATAGAAATATTCTGTATTCATCCTATTTTTTATTTTAAAATCTGAAGGCTATTTTCCCATGTCATTTCACATAATCTTGATTCCTCAATCTCAAAAAACATTGAGGATATAAGGTAATGTGTAGCATGTTGTGAAGATATAGAAAGTTGACCAAGAGGCAGCCAGTATTCTCAAAAATAGGTAGAGCTCTTCTGTTTTACTCAGAAAGAAACAGACTAAGAAAAGTTATGTAGATTATTTAAGATCTTAAAATTTATTAGCTGTGTTCTTTTCTCATTTTCTGTTTTAATGATTCAGTTGTTATACCCAAACCTGATAACTGTTGAGACATTGTTTACCTGCCTTTTGGCAATCCAGTATTTGTCATTACACTGCTAAAAATAACTCTTAAATTAGCCCAGTTTGTATCTCTCTCCTTATCAAAGGGATGTAGAAACATGCCATTTCAAAATGAGTCAGAAGTACAATCTTTTATTTTTCTGTCTTTGTTTTAGAATTATTTTTGCAGTGCTTTAATTGTGTCTTTATTTTTAATAGGAATATTCAACATCTCTTTATTTTACTGAAAATAGGCTAAAAGGTAGAAACCACCCAAATTCGTTTTTAATCACATAATTAAATTTTATGTAAAATAATAGACCAGTAATGGAAATTTTACATTGTCTAAATTTAGTCCTTTTGAAGCAGACCCTTTTTTCCTTCACTATTTTGAAAATGTTAAATTATTCCTAAGAAGTTTAAAATTTTATTATTAGATATAACAAACAGAAACAGGAAAAGGAATTATATTCAGAGAAAATTTTGAAGAAAAAATTATAGTAAAATCTGTTATACAGTATCACAAATTGAATGTCTTTTCAGAAGCAGTTTTTACTTATTAATAAAGACAAACTCTTCTCCTAGATAAAGTGCTATAAATTTAGTCGTGGTTTATCTTTTGTGAATATTTACGGAGGAGTAATATTATTCGGTTTTAAGTGAAGTTTTTGTCTTCTAATTAAATTGGTGATTATTGTCAACTCCTTTTTTTTCCTTTTTCAATAGAGGCCTGCTGTCCAGATCTGTTTTGCAAGCACAAAGTGCATCTCCAATCTTCACCCATGTTTATGCAGCATTAGTGGCAATTATCAACTCAAAATTTCCACAAATCGGAGAATTAATCCTCAAGAGGTTAATTCTTAATTTTCGAAAAGGCTATCGAAGAAATGATAAGGTATATTATGGGCTTGTAAGTAGACTGGCACGCACACAAGGACAGAATAATAAACCAGTATCAACAATAGTGAGCAGTAGTGATTTCTACATAAACATTATTTTTTTAAACCGTGTATGTGATAACTTTTTTGTTCTAGTAAATATTCCTGCCCACTAATAATGAGCCACAAAAATGGTAGCTATAACTGTAGAATTATAACTGTTTAGCCAGAAATGGCACCCTTTTACGTGTATTAGTTTTTATCTTTTAACTTTCTTATAATGTAAAAATTACCCTTGTGTGTTACATATTTTGAATAGAATATGTTAGTAATCTGTAGATTTTACAGATAAATAAAAATTGGTTTTAGTTTATAGATTAACTTTGTCTCTTCCTTCACTTTTCAGCAACTTTGTCTCACTGCTTCAAAATTTGTGGCACATCTTATTAACCAAAATGTGGTAAGTAATTATCTTCAAAACTTGGTGCCTTTCCATGACATTAGACCACAGGCTTGATGCACTTCAGTCTACACATCTCTGTTTTTGTTTTGATTTTATAGTCGTTGGGAAAAGCATCTTAAATAATATCAAATTGATATTAATTATGTACATGGTCACTTAATTACATATTATTTCTTCAGAGAAAGTAATTTGTTTTTGTAAAGCAATAAAGTTGGTATCTCCTTCATACCTTTTCCCTATACCTGGTGTTCATGACAATCTAATGTCTGGTTAAAAAAAAAAAAAAATCCCTGTTCTCTGGAGTGGCCCCATAGTGTAGTGGTTAGCATGTCTGCTTTACACGCAGAAGGTCCTGGTTTCCTGCCCTAGTAGAGTCACAGTCTATACCCCGGGGCCCGGGTGTGCGTCACTATTGCGTGGGAGGAGACGCCCCGCCTGTAGATCAGGAATGGAAGTGGAGGGGAGAATTAAAAACAAAACAAAAAAATTTTGTTCTCTGCAACTACATGGTATTTTTGTCATATATTCATAGCATCAGTTTTAAATAATTTTAATCAGTTTTAAATGCAAATAATTTTATCTTTTTCTTCAGTTTTTGTGTTTATTTTGTATTCATTCACTGAGAGTTTTGACTCAGCTTCTGGTTAAACTTGAAAATAGTAAAATTGTACTTGTTCATACTCAAAGGTATCCTTCAGATATATATTATCATATTTAAGTATATAAGGCAAAATTTCAGTCACATTTAATCCTAATTCTCTAACATTAAATAATATTTTTATTCTTCTGTACATGAAATTCTTTCCAGTGTTTACTCTTAGAAACTTTTTAGATTTTAACGTAGTTAGCCATATTATTACAATAACTTCCTGCTTAAAATTATAGAAATTTATTTTGCATGTCAGTAACAGCACAGATAATATATTTCAGTTTTTGAATGTATATTTTACTTATATTGGAGATACTTTAGGCATTACCACAAAACAGTTAAAATAGTAAATATTTTAGGTCTTTCCAACTGTGGTACAGGGCATTATTTTTTTGTTACTGATAAGACTGTTTGACAAAAAAAAAAAGGAAAAAAAACATAGTGTGTATTTTTGATGTGGTCAGTGTAAAGAAGATTATTTCCTGAGTTGAGATTTAGATTTTTTTTCCTCTATATCTCAAATAAGTGTCTGACTTTAGAACAGCATATGTATGGTGTTTTGACCATGCTTTCTAGTTCTTTTTCTCTTCACAGTAAAACTTCTTGATAAAATTTTATGTCCACTTTACCTGGCATTGTTTATAGGTATTTTTGAACATGGCCAGTGTAGTTTGATTAAAAAAAAAAAAAAAAATAGAGGATATATTCAAAACTGTCTTTGCATACCAGAAACTAAGATAGTTACTGATGAAATTATTATTCATGTAACTTAAGAACTATTTGCTATCTAACAGTTGCTTATAGAATGAATTGGAAAATGAATATGAAGATTTGTGGTTGTGTAGAATCACTATTCTTTATATAGTAATTATGAAAATATCTCAGGTTAAAAATTAGCACATGATATTTAACTTTTGAGTTTAGTTGTATTTCCTGTAGATAATGTATATTTCCTATGTATAATATATATGAAGAATATTTCTTCTGGAGATAAGTCAGATAGTTGTATCCAGTGTAATTTAGATTTTGAAACAATTATTTGGAAAGTGTTTGTAGGTACATAATGAAAGTGAAAGAATAATCATATCCTATATTGGAAATATTTCTATATACATGATAATAAAACTGCTCATCATAGGTATAATATTGTCACTACAAAAACTAGATATACTGACTTAAAATTATCAATGGTAGGTTAATTATGTAAAAACATTTTCTCTATTCCATGTCTATTCTGTTCAAGGCACATGAAGTTTTATGCTTAGAGATGCTCACTTTGCTCCTGGAAAGACCAACAGATGATAGTGTTGAAGTAGCTATTGGTTTCCTCAAGGAATGTGGCCTCAAATTAACACAAGTGTCACCAAGAGGAATAAATGGTAAATATATATCCTAGGTTTCATATTGAGTTTTTGTTTAAGTATTATAATATTTATTGCTTATTTTATTGTCTTTTTTTTTCTGTTTAGCTATATTTGAACGCCTTCGAAATATTCTCCATGAGTCTGAAATTGACAAAAGAGTTCAGTATATGATTGAAGTGATGTTCGCTGTACGGAAGGATGGATTCAAGGACCACCCTGTTATCCTAGAAGGGCTCGACTTAGTGGAAGAAGATGATCAGTTCACCCATATGCTACCTCTGGAGGATGACTATAATCCAGAAGATGTTCTTAGTAAGTCAAGAGGTTGGGGTTGGGGAACAGGCACCAACACATGTAAATATAGAAAATAAACACTTAACTTTTAATTTGTTTTTTTTAAGATGTTTTCAAGATGGATCCTAATTTTATGGAGAATGAAGAGAAGTACAAAGTTATTAAGAAGGGTATGTAGAATTTTATAAAATAATTTATTTTGGATAAGAAGGAGCAATTTTTGTAGTTATATAATACTGATAGAAAGGTAGAAATCTCTGCTCTTGAAGCTGTTCTCTTCACTGTTCCCTCATACATTATTTTGCAGTCTCGTGCTTATCCATGGTATTACTTCATTCTAAATTATTTACATAATTGTCCCTCTTCTGTTTCCCTGTGTTTAAATTATGCAGCCTTTAACTCTCATCCCTCTTAAGAAATATTTACGTATTATTAGCGGCTTTTATTTAACTGCCTAAGAATTACTGCTTTAAATGCCACCCAGTTTAATATTCAGTTAAGGGCTGTACTTTATTATAAAGTGTTATACTTTATTATTTCTTGCATGCAGATTGATAGCTTTCTGATAACATCAGTCACAGTGCTAGATATGATATCAGTGCTTGATAAATTGATTTTTATTTGTACACCATTAATATACTTTAGACAGACTTTGGTTTGCATTTTGTCTTTGCCATTAATAGCTAAGTAACCTGGAACAAGTTACTTGTTTGTTTGATGTAAGAGTAAATGTTCCTCGTTAATGTAAGGATAAAGTGCTTTTTTTTGCTGCAAAGCAAATGTTTAGACATCAATACTGTTTTTTTCACATTTGTATTTTTTTCCTAAAGCTAATATTTAGGTCTACTGATATAATTATATTTATATAATAAGTATGTACATACATGTTATAATTATATAATAACTTTATGGATTTATTTCCTTGCATTGTGATTTTACCGGAGAACTTAACTGCTCTAAAATCTCCTAAGAAGAAAGCAGAGACTTAGAACTCTGTCACTACCTATACTCTGCTTTCATCATACTTGGAAGTAGAAAGTTGAAGTGGAAAGTAAAGGTGTAATAATCTATTTCTATATGTTATCCTAAAAATCTGGTACAATAGATTAGTGTCTCCTCTTACATCCTGATTTCCTAGGGGCATTTCAGTACAACGGCCAGAAACTAAATTAGTTTCTAATCATGGAAAACTCCTTAAACCCTTTTTCGTCTTTTCTTATCAATTTCTCCTAGTCTCCTAAAACATGCTAAATGATTTTATGGAATTTTTATTATACCTCGTATGATTTTTTTTTTAACTTGGGAATTTTATTTCTTTACGGTCATGGTCATTTGGCCACTGCCAGGAAAATAGCACTTTTCTTTATCACAGCCCTTCTTAAACTCTTTGGTCTTGAGCTCCCTTTATACTACTGAATATTATTGAGGACTCTAAAGAGCTTTTGTTTTTGTGGGTTATATCTATTAACATTTACTTTATTAGAAATTAAAACTGAGAACATAGATTATATTAAAATAACAATAATAAACCTTGTACATGTTAGCATGTTAGATATTTTTATGAAAATAACTACAAAACAAATTTAGAAAAATGGCATGTTTTATATATTTTGTACAGTTTAATGACTGGCTTAATAGGAAACAGTTGAATTCTCCTATTGTTTCTGATTTCAGTCTGTTGCAATAGATCGTTTTGACTGGAGTATATGAAGAAATTAAATTAACACATTAACATAATATCAAGAAATCACATTTATTAACATTACCACCTTCTTGTCAGAAAAGACTAAGTATTAGAAAGCTATCAAACTCACAGGGATGGATACAAGTTTTCCAAAATTCTAATTTTCTCTTGAAAAGTCTAATTTTATCATGGTGGCAAATAAAGTTAGTTATGCAGCTGCTTTACTTTATATATATTTGAGTAGATTTATGCCCAATAACTAATAACTATAGATTGTCAACCATTCTTTCAAGTAAAAATGAAAAAAAATAGCTGATTCATCTTGGAACTCAAATGATTACACAGTGTTTTTTCTTGACATAACCATCATCATAGTATATCTGTCTTTAACAGAAGTCCTATATATGAACTTCATATTTTATTACTCAGATCTCAAGGGTTGAGATTTAATAAAATTAATAATTTTCTGCTCCTTTAAGGACATTCTTAAGTGAAACTGACTTTTTTCCTCTACTACAAGCGTGTGGCAGTAAAGAACATGACTGCTACTGCAGTTTGATGCTTTGATTTGTGCTCAGGTTGCAGCAGTTTTAACCCCCATTGCTTTTGGACCATCATTGCAGATGTCAGCACAGTGAAAAGGCAGGTCATGTCTTAGTATTATTATGAAAATAGTTTAAACCTTACAGACCACCTGACAAGTGTCAGTGAATCCCCCCCAGGAACTCACAGACCATACTTTGAAACCACTGCTTTAGGCCTTTGAGCCACGCTTCTCTTGCTCAGGCCCACTTCCACTTCTGGAAGTGTACTTTCCTTTTTAATAAAACTTTTCTTTTCTACTATATAAAAAAGGAAAAGAAAAGAAACCACTGCTTTATCCATTCAATAAAACCCAATTGTCACTGCCTAGTGAGTTTAATAAGTAGATTGTAGACAGATGAGGACAGGATGATGTAAATGACTAGACAATTCATTTGACCTTCATTCTTCCATTAAATATTCTTCTAGACCTGGAATTAAAAAAATGGCCACAGCAGGAAGTGGGCACAGCTTTAGTAATTAGCACCTTAGAGTGACTCAGGTATTGTTGTGTTTTAGGTCTTAGAGCATTTGGAAAAACAGCAGGAATGCCTGTCTTCCAAGTACTGAATACTAAATAGTTTCCTCTTTTAAAAGTCTGTCTAAACCATGTTATGTAATAATAAACTAGACACTTCAGATTATTTCATGAAGTCACATTTGTTAGAAATATTCTTGAGGTTGGTATGTCAGATAAAGGCTGAATGACAACTCCATTTTTCTAAAATGATTTATTCTTCATAACATGAAGTTCTCTGCTAACATTAAATATTGTATGTGGCTCCCGATTTATACTACTTTGTATAGATAAAGAAATTAGAATTTCCTGAATGTGAATTGGTCCCAAAACTTTTTAGTAAAACTCTTTGGTTATAGTAGGAATGAAAAAGTGAAGTGTTGGCCAGATTTGTAAAATCTTCTGTCGGTTAATGGAGCACATACCATTAGACAAAATATAATTTCAGGTTTTATTATTTGATTATATTAACATGGTGACTATCCTAATTTAGTCTCTTTCATCACTATTTTCATCCAGTTCTGGGTGTGAGTTGCATTTTAAGAAGTAGTAATCCAATGAAGTGCTCATTTAACCAATTTTTTTAAAGGCTTTTAAATTTTGGCTTCTATTTTATATATAGAAAGTCTTTAGATTGGTTATAATGTTCTATTTAATAGGTATATGTTTTAATAAAAATTTCATTGGTATTGGTATTTAAAAATTTTTTTGGTATTTACTTAAAGTGAATGCTAAATTACTTAATTGTTTCTTTTTTTTTCTTTGTCTTTCATAAAATGTTCTTAATTCTTAGCCTAAATTCTTGTTTTCTATATCTAGCCTTGGCTTTTTGTAGTAGACTGCTTTCTTTTTGATGATGAACTAAGAATATTTTGACTCTAATATGCTAGTTTGTATTCCAAGTTTATTTTTTCACTGCTTTTGCTCTTTTGGAAAATTTTCATCTACTTTCTCTGTTTCATTCCTTGTTTCATGGTCACTTTCTGTCTGGCAGAAGAATGATGCATATGGCTCTCTCTAGTCCAGTTAATTATAATGCTCCCTGACCACCTACACAGTAACACAAGGCCTGTGTGATCTCGTTGTTTGACAAACTGTTACACCATTATGGATTTCAGTGAACTGAGAATTATCTTCTCAGAATGAGATGTGTGTGTATCACTTGATTGTTAATATTTTCCTAAACTTACTTTGTTCTTTTAGAAATTCTTGATGAAGGAGATAGTGACTCAAACACAGACCAAGATGCTGGAAGTAGTGAAGAAGAGGAAGAAGAAGAGGAAGAAGGAGAAGAAGATGAAGAAGGTAAAAGTATGGCTTATTTTAAAATAATACTGTAAATACTCTGAAATTAAATTAATTCCAGTGTAATTCTTTAAAACAATGGTTCTCAGTCTGTGGGGGTTGGGCCGGTTGCTACTGGGATCTAGTGGGTGAAGGGTAGGAATGCTGTTAAACATCCTACAAGTCACCAAACTGTCCCCAGGAACAAAGTATTATCCAGCCCAAAATGTCAGTATTGCCAAGGTTGAAAATCCCTCCTCTAACAGTATTAAACAAGGAAATTCATTTTTGACATCAGCATAATTTTAATTTGACATTTTATGCCTTTGATTATAAACTGTGAAAAAGGTACATTCATGCTGAATATATATAATTTATGTAACCCTGGCATTAATGTGACAGATAAGAATGACTAGATATTTGCTGTTCATTTTGGCAAAATAGAGTGGGGAGGCCAAAAGCTATATTTGTACAGGAGCAGGCATGATGTTCTTCCTCCTCAACTTTGATTACATTACATTTCATAGAAAAATAAGCTAAGTGCTTTGGTTGAGTTTCAGTTAAAACATCAGAACATGTATACACTGGTTTCTATTTACTTGTATTACATATTTGAAATTATTAAAAGTATATCTTTCTCTTTTAGGGCATAATGTATTTTAGTTCTGTCTTAAGAGTATAATTGCTCTTTATAATATATTTTATAAAAATAAGTTTAATTTTTTCCAATGTCTTCCTTATTTAAAACGTCTTCTAACTATATGCTACATTTTACTTTAGAATTTCTTTGTTTTATGTGAAAATACTGTTCAAAAAACTGATTAAATGTTTATAAGGAAAAGTTTCATGTATTAGGTATGAGAAAATTTTAACAAATACACATATTTATATTGGACCCATTAACCTGTCATGATAATCCAATGTTCTCTGAAATTGTATTTCTACCCATAAGTTACAGTTCTTCCAAATTATCAAGATACTGTTTGGAACTCTAGAAATAATGGTTTATCAAACAGCAGCATGAGTGCAGCATTTTATAGTATCTAAATGAGCAAGTGACACAAAACCTGGCTTGGTTCAGGACTTCTTTGAGCTATATTATATATACTAACTTATTAATACTCTAAGATATGGCAAAAGACTTGAAATAGTTACTTTGAATTCTACAAATACTAATTTACACCTTAGAAAAGAATATCATTATTAAAGTCATAAATTCTAAATGTATTTAGAAAATTATTATACAGAATACATTTTCGGTTCTTCACATTTATTTTTATAATTTCATAATTTTGTTATGTTTAATTTCAGGACAAAAAGTAACTATTCATGACAAGACAGAAATTAATCTAGTCTCATTTCGTCGTACAATTTATCTTGCTATTCAGTCAAGGTAAGATTATTTGTTCAGTTTATTCTTATTTTTGTTAGCAAACAGGCAAGGAGATAGGATTTGTAGAATCTGATGACAGGAAAATTGATACCATTTCAAGAATTCTCAAACTACCTGCTTCTGTCCCTATTCCAAACCCCAGCTGATAGATTCCTAGTGTTGGTTCTTTGTTTCAAAAGCAAATTGTCTTTACTTAAATTTGAAAGGTCTGTGTTACATAATTGTTCTTTTTCTTTTTTTAGCTATATTTCTTATAGTTAAATATCACTAATAAAAACTTGAAAACAGCTCTATATTACAAAGCTAGTACAGTTTTTAATTTGTAATGGAAATTCAATATATATTTTTTCTAATTCATTTTTTAATTCTGGTTCTAAGTGGAGAAGTAGTTAGGTTAACTTTCGGACATTGATTTGTTGTGCAGATAGAAATAGAAATTAGGTTTAGGAAAGTTTTTAGAACCCTTTGAGATAATGTTAAGTAAGAACTATCATGTCATGAAAACAAACCTATTCCCTTTGAAGGCTGTGAGTCAAGTTTTGAAGAAAAGTAAATAAAAATGTTAAATGCTTAGTGATTCTGTTGTTTTATATGCGAATCAACCTACTGATTTAGTGGGCATGGTGTTTATATTTTATACTGGAAGAGGAATGTTTCCCTCTTTGGCTTTTTTTGCTTTGTTACTAGTTTTTGTGTATTTCCATTTAGTATGATGTAATAGCAATAATGATTCATCAGTAGGAGTCATCTTGTTTTCAGTCTGTCTGAAAACTTTTTTGGCTTAGATTCATCTTCCAAAAGAAATGTTAAACAGCAAATATTGGTCAGAAATTTTTTAGTTTATCCTATTGCTTTGCCTTTCACATGAGAGAAAAAACTATTCAATTTTTTTCATGAAAACTTAAAGTAGAAGATGAGAAATTTTTGTTAGGATAACTATTCCTAGTTTGACCTTTCATTTATCCTTTTTTAGAAATTCAACAGTAATGAGTAAATAAATAGATTCATTTTTTTTAATATTGCTGCAAACATTAACTTTGAAGACTTACTATAGAGCTCTCTTAATAATTATCTAAAAGCAACTTTTTAAAAAATTGACCTAACCTTAATGATCTCTGAATCATGCAAAAGACTTGAAAAATTAAAGCATTAAGAGACAAGTGACAAGCCATAATTATATAGTAGCACCAATTGTAGTAGCAGTAGCTTCTGCCTTATGTGTTGGTATTTGTAGAGTTCTCAGCCTCTAAATGCCTACTAAAAATTTATATATGACAAAGATTGGTATACTTTAAAAGCTCATATATATTTTAGGAAAGAAACACAAAGACTTTGACAGAAATGTATTTAAAGGATATGGTTGGGAGGTTCATGTAATGGATTATAAAACAAAAAATGTATTAGTTATCAGATATATCACTCTAGACAAATAAGTGCTATTATCAGTCATTAAAATAGCTGAAGTGGTTAATTTTATTAAAGCAACAGTACTCAGTACTAATGGTTATTTCACTGAGATATGGCAAGCATTTTGGTAACATGAATTCAAAGACTCAGTGCCCATTCCATTTGACCTGCTTTTTTCATTATTATATTTCTTAAAAAAAAAAAGAATTATATACAGAATATTTCAATGCAAAAAGAAAAAACAGGAGACAATTTTATTGTTTAACACAAATAATCAAAATGTCCAGTTTATGCCACCATGGAAAATTAGGTTAATGGAACATTGTTATTGATGTAGACAAGTGATCTGACATAATGTTAGGTGGGGAAAAAACTACATAGACTATATAGTACCATGCCAGAGCTGTTATCTTAACTGGATAAATAGACAGATTTTAGAAATAATGCTTTAGAAAATAAATGTCAGATCTTTTTAAATACATTTTGGTATTGCCGTATTATTGAAGTTTATCAACTATAGTTTAATATTTTAATGCTAGATATTGCTTAATATTACCTGGTATAAAGTTATTTCTTGATACAGATTTTTAAATTTTTATTATTATTTTTCAATTTTATTAGATTATATCATCCTGAGTTATTACCCTGTTGTGTTTATGAAACCCAGTAATTAACAGAAGCTGAGGAATACAGATGAACTTACTAAACTAAATTTGTAATCATTATATTTCAGTGCATGATTATTTTATACTACCGTTAACAAAAGAATGAGAGTTTGAACATTCTACAAAAAGTACAGATATATTAGCATTATTCCTGAGTCAAGTTCACATTGTTTGATAATTCTCTTAGGTGAAACATTGAAGATATTTTAAATGCAATTTATGTACATATTGTGAAAAAGCAAAACTTTTTCCTTATAAATCAATTGGTTATTTGCTATTTTTATACTTTTTAAAAAAATGTTGAAGCCCTGTGTTTGGATATGAATCAAGATAACTTGTAAAAAATGGTGATTAAGCACTAGATGTCATGCTGGGCTCCTGGAGCATCTTTTACCTCTTCCTGACTTGGATCAGAGAGAAGTGGAAATAACTAACTATAAAAATTAAGTCTACTTTGTGTGTCTCTGAATTTGCCTTTTCTGAACATTTTATATAAATGGCATATTGTGTGTACTCTTGTATCTGACCTTTTCACTTACCATAATTTAAGGTTCATCCATATAATAATATGTATAAGTACTTCATTCTTTGTAGAGTTAAGAGCTATGTCTCTTTATATACACAGTATAATGTGAAATTATAATAAATATTTAAAACAACTATCAAAGTAAGATTCTTGTATGTAAAAGAATACTATAATTTAACTATGCTGCAAGTTTTTGAATCTAATTATTGTGACCATTTTATCTTTACAGTTTAGATTTTGAAGAATGTGCTCACAAATTGCTGAAAATGGAGTTTCCTGAAAGCCAAACAGTAAGTTAATGCCTTTTTTATCTACTAGGAAATATATTGGCTATAAAAATGTTTAAAACAGTTAATAATTTTCATGAATTAAAATAATAACTATAATTTTTATTATTTAAATGTGGATTTTATAAAATTTAAAATAACTCAAAATTTAGGAATCCTAGTGTGTTTCATATATGCTTCTCATTTCCGTGAATTAAATCAAACGTTTGAATGGGATGTAAGAAAAGAAGGAAGTCTCTCTGAATCACCACACTTTACATAAATTTCTTAGTGGTTGCCTGTAAATCAAATTATGGCTTAAATACAGTAGGAAATTTGTTCTTTAGTGAATTACCTGGTCTATCTACTTTATGTACTAAAGTATTCCTTTGTGTTAAAAATTATAAACATCATCATATATGTTATTACATTGCTTTAATTAGATGTAGAAGAACCTGTATCTTTTTTTCATTCATTAATTCAACTAAGTATAGTCAGTATATTCTATATGTTAGGCACTCTGCAAGGTGTCAGGGATTTAGCATTCCGTAAAGTACAGACTAGTCCCCTCCTAGCTCATGGGACTCATAATCTTAAAACTCAGAATACTTCACTATGCAAAATATCATAGAACTCTATGGTTCTATGCCACGGATAATAAAGACTAGATTGAATAGATTATTTTTTTCTAGTTGTGTTCTTGTGTGTGTTGCTCACTGCCCATCTAGATTTTAGATCTTTGGAACCTGAGCCAAAGAAGGCTTTTAGAACTTTTTTTTTTTTCGCACCTTGCCTTATATGTGCTTACCCAGCACAGATGCCAGAGTCTAATATAGGCTGTTTCATTTCTAATTCTTCTAAAAGATCTTAACTATCTGAGCTGCTAATATTAGGTGTAAGTCCTTTGTCTTACAGCTTTAAACATGATCTGTTACAGGGATTGTGGCCTAGGCCCACTACCCATTTTTGTAAGTAAAGTTTTATTGGAATACAGCCATGCCCATTGGTGTGTATGGTTGCTTTTTTGCCCTCTAGCTTCAGAATTGACTAGTTGCAACAGAGACCAACCATATGGCTTCTAAATCCTAAAATATTTACTTTCTAGCCTTTTACAAAAAAAGTTTCCCAACCTTTGTTTTAGAATATAGATTTATGCTTGAAATGCCATAGTATGGAATTTCAAGAAGAAATGATTATTTTCAAAGTTAGAAATTATTTTTTTCCTCTTAAAGTTTGTTTACTGGTATATTAATAATAGTGTACCTGTTTGTTCTCTAGGTACACTCAGTGTCATTGGAAGGAAATAAATTAGTGAACTACCCTTTAAAATTATAATTGAAACTGAAATTGCTGTATGATCTTGTCACATTATTTAAGGAATATAATTAAGTCATTGTAAATTTTATTAATATTAATTCAGAGGATAATTGTTCAATAACATTTGAAAAGTGTTTAGTGCATCTATTTTCATGCACTTAAAAGACTGTCCTAAAACTGCTATAATATTTAATTAAAATGTTAAAATATTTAATTATTATAAGCCATGGGGAATAACTGTTGTAATTGCATTTAGTCTAGGGAAGAAAGTAATTTGTTCTGTAGGTATTGCTGACTTTATTAACAATGCTATCAGCACATTAGCATGTTATACTGTTTGCAACCTGATTACCTCTTATGTTACTGTACAATACAGTATTGGTAGAGAAGCTGAAAATGCATTTTAATATATCAAATTAACATAGGTAGAAGTCAGAAAAGCCTCATTTTAAGTTTTAATACTATATTAAATCTCGACAAAGTGCTTCTTTTCAGAACTTATACATTTATAAACATTTTATTTAATCGAGGTAACTTGTGACTAGTCTTAAAAAAAATAATATCTAGCAGTATAAGGACATCTAAAAATAATTCTGCATTGTGAAGTAAATCCTTTGAGTAGATTATTTTATCAGCTTCTAGAACAGTGTTGTTCAATAGAACTTTCTGCAGTGATGGAAATCTTCATATTCTGCTCTGTCCAGTACAGTAGTCAGTAGTCACATATGGCTTTTTAAGTACTTAAAATATGGCCACTGTGACTGAGGAACTAAAATTTTAACTATATAATATTAAATAATTTCAATTTAAATAGCTACATGTGACTACAGGCTACCATTCTTGACAGCACAGTTTTAGAGTGTCTGTTCTATGCTGCTTCAGTGTCCCTTTCCTCTCCTTTGCACGTACAGATATTCAGTAAATACATATTGACCTAATTTTTTAAAATATTAAAATATTTACTTAGGTTGCACGTGCATTATTAAATATGATAAAAATGTCAAAATCCTTAATTGAAAATATAAAGATAAATAAATAAAAGTAAAAACTAACTGAGAGTATATGTTAATTTTATAGACTTTTTATTTGTAGAAATCAAATATATTACAGTTACTATATTTGGAAAAAACTTTTAAAATTTTCGAGAAGTGTTTTATAGAAAAAGATACTTAGTCAAGTCTGCAGCAGTGGTTAGAGAATGAATTTATATCTTTTTCATTTTGTCTCCATTGATTTGTCCATGTTGCCTGAGTTCCTTCATCTATGAAATTGCTACTACGATCAATACATATTTTCTTAGGATTATTTTAGGAATTAAAAAATAATATTTTTTAAATTATAAATCATTTATGGCAATGGTATTTCCTGATCCTGGTTTTATTCTTGCATTTATTAGTTTAACAGAATTTTCACTTAGAAGTTTTCAAGACACATAAATAGCTGATTGGACAATATATTCTAGCAGTTATGGAAGGGTTTTATCTATTTATATAGATCCAGCTATAGGCAAATCTATATGCATAACATGAGACTAGAAAACTCACTCACAGAGTGTTTTTTTCCTTGTTCTTTTATATATATTATCAATCAGAGGGTCATTTAAGTTAACATTGAAAGCTGTGCCTATTTATGCTTCTGTGAGGATTCATCATGTTCTGCCTTTTCATACTAACAAAATATATTAATTGAGTTTAAGTCTTTGGAAGGTGTATAAGTGAATTGTTAGATGTATTGGTGATCTGTGTTTAAAAGAATTCTGTATAGATTTATTTTAGAATACAGTATATTCAATCTCTTCTTGATGTATCTGTTTCATATACTAGGTTTTTCTAAAGTGGTTCATACTTAATATGAATTTAGAATTTTATAATCAGTCTAATTAGCATAAGCAATATATGGAAACTGTCAGCCAGACCAAAGGCTTTTAAAAATTAGGCTTCACATAAATTGAGTTTTTAATTTTGTCTTAATAACTTAAAGTTTACAAAATTGTGGAAGTTTTGTGTTTTTAAAACCTTATTTAAAAATTCAGGCTGTTTTTAGCATATTGATAAATATCATACAGCATGGAGTCATTGTATTTTGAACCATTACTGTTATTTTTTCTCAAATAGAAAGAACTCTGCAACATGATACTTGATTGCTGTGCCCAACAAAGGACATATGAGAAATTTTTTGGCTTATTAGCTGGGGTGAGTTCCAGACTCATTTTTCTTGGTGGAATTTAATGAAATCACAAAGGGAATTCTTAACATAAATATTGTGAATTAATGTCTCTGCTTTGTGATCTGGTCTAATATAATAACATATCTTTGCTAAAAGAAAATTGCTCTTCCTCTCCCCAGAGTGGTTTCTCACTCTCTGCTCCTTCTTCCCTTCCGACTTCATTTTTGTAGCCCCTTACCATTGCATATCACTTTTCCAGAACTTTCTGAAATTATATATGCTTTGTTAAAATTTCCCAAAGAGGACAGTTAAATGCTATCTTTTCAAAATCTGAATGCAGCTTCTGAAGTCAGGTGTATGTTCAGGCAGTACAAATAGAGCATGAGCTAAAATAATTTTTAAAATCCAAACTTGACCCACAGAGAAGTGCATTTGTATAGTATTCAAATGTATGTGTCTGTGATTTATATAATTTTGTATAATTTGTATAATTATGATCGGTATAATTTTGTTGTAGCATATAAATCCCAGGTAGCTAGGGACAATGTATATTAACTTATTTTTTGAGCATCCATAATATAGCACAAAAAGTTTGATATGATATGCAAAATGTTTATTAATTTTTGATTCAGTAAATTTAGAAGGATTTAATATGCTCATCATGGTATTGATATTCAATTTTTAATGGTATTGGCATTCATTTTTTTAATTTATTAGCGATTTTGCATGCTAAAGAAAGAATACATGGAATCCTTTGAAAGTATATTCAAAGAACAATATGATACCATCCATCGCTTGGAAACAAACAAATTGAGAAATGTTGCTAAGATGTTTGCTCACCTTCTGTACACTGATTCACTTCCATGGAGTGTAAGTAGATGGGGTCAGTGTTTATACTTCCTTTCTAATCCCCTGTTATTCTCAAATTTGTATTAAGATAATGTGACCATACTTTTCCTATGTAGGAAATGTACTTTAAGATGAAATATGTAGCAAACTTTTACTATAATGGCTATTTTTGAGGCTATGTTCATATAACATGGGATCAAAAGCTAGGTAAATAACATGTGAGTTTAAAAAATACCATTCTGGATAATACTAAAAGTCCAAACATCAAAGTGCTTTTTAATACTGATGGCTATGAGTATTTTCAGGAAAAATGATATAGATTTTTCTCTTTTGTTTACACACACTTGTGCACACCCATATTAATATACACCAATAGTTTGGTGCTCATGCATCTCTGTGTTACTGCTTGTTTTCTGAGAGACTAACTATCAATGCTTCCTCTAGTTAGGACATGAGAGAAATGATTGTCCTAGCAGGATGTGTTCTTTTTAGCAGAATTCAGGTAAGTGATGGGGAGGAATTCTTGTAGTCATACTTAGAACAAGGAAAGATATTCTCAATGAAGAACTGTGCACTGGATTGGAATTGGAAATGCATTTATTAAACTGGCATTTATTGTAAAACTTCTGTTCATTCAGCAATCATTTATTTAGCCACCAACTATATACTCAGTCACTGAGAGAGATACAGAGGATCTAAGGTGAATTATATTTGGTCCTTGCTTTCCAGAAGTTTACTGTTTGAGAAGAGGTAACATATGCTCATAGCAGTAATACAAAATAAAAAGTGATAGGTTATAAGAGAAGTAAAGTTGCTGAAGGGATATTTAAAAAGAAAGAAAGAAATTGCATTCAGGAGGAAAGAAAGAAGAGGATCACATTGTAGGATACCATAACTTAATGATAGAATGAAGCAACATCATTGAGCCTATAAACATTGGTTAGATTTTTGTAATATTTTAAGTGCTGAATATGTCCAGCCACATTAATAGTCATTTTATAAGCAGACCTAGGAACCAGATCATATTTTTTTACTTCTATTTTCCTCTCTTTGAGAAAACGAAATTAAAGTTTTAAACAATTGAAGCATACGGGCTCCTAGAACACATAACTCAACAACTGGAGGTTACTTTTATTTTTATTTGCCCTAAAACATGTCTCCATGAGCTTCACTTTTAAAGCCTCAATCTTAGTATTCAGAAAAGCTATCACTCTTTCTGTCTCTACCCTTATTGAATATTATATATGCTATACAGAACTATAGCCTAATGCTCTAAGTGGCATTTTGCCCCAAACCCGCATACCCCCACATTTTGATGAGTGAAGTTTAGGAGTTAGTAATCTTTACTTTAGCATTATATACTCAAGACAGACTGTATTTCTGCTATAAAAAGCACATTACTCAAGAAAGAGAATGAACTCTATTTCTGTAGCATAGCATCTTAACATTTTGAAAATCAGCAGAGAGAACTAGTCTTAAATTTTGCCAAGAAGTACTACATATCAGAACAGGGAAGATATTCAGAGATGATTCTGATTGAAGATGCAACTAAGTCATAATTTCAACTTAAAGTTATAAATATTGGTCACTTTGTCTTTTCTTTTGAACGAAATTAAATTGTCTTTTTTTCATTTTGATTTTCAGGTTCTTGAATGTATAAAGCTGAGTGAAGAAACCACTACGTCCTCCAGTAGAATTTTTGTTAAAATATTTTTTCAAGAACTATGTGAATACATGGGTCTTCCTAAACTTAATGCAAGATTAAAGGATGAGTAAGTTAATCATTAAGCACTCTTTATTCTTACTGTCCTCAGTTGTTTTCTTTCACTATAATGACATGTCCACCTTTAGTTGTAAAAACAAGAGTTAAGCCCCTAGGACTACAATGAATCCCATGTTCTGTGGCCCAGGAAAACATTCAGTTTTTGATGTTGGTTTTTAGTTCAGTAGAGAAAACACAGAATTGATGCCTCTTTTAAGTTAGTTAAAACACGGAAAATTACTTTTGCATTCTCACTGGACTTCTCCAGTGATGAGTATTTATAGTTTTATCTTCATTTTTACCTTAATTTTGAGCCTTGGAATGATAATTAGCTTTTTATTATCAATGGATAGTTTTGAATATATACAGATATATGTAATGTAATTGTTCCAATTATTACACTGAACTAGGGTCTTATTCTAGAACTATTATGTAATCTCTATTCCAGCTTTCTTATTTCCTATTTATTCAGATCTCCCGTTGCCACTCACATTGGCTTCGACTCCATTCACACTACTGAAATCATCCTTTCAAAAGTCTTGGTGACTACCTGCCAAATCAAGTAGTCTTTCTCAGTCCTCATGCTCTTTGACTTCTTGACCTCACTTAATACAGTTGACTGATTGCTCACTGTGACTTCTCACTTTCTTCTCACTCTGCCTTACTCTTCTCAGTCTCTGTGTTTTCCTCAGCTTCCCTCTCTCCAGTGATCACCAAAAGTCTGTCTTAGGTTCTGCATGCCCTGTCTGTTCTATTCCATCCACTTTCCATAGCTTTATATACTTAATGGGTTTCTTTCAACTTTAACAAGCTCTCTCCAGTAAGTACCACTTCAGCCATACCAACATTGTCCAGCTTGTCAAGCAGGACTGGCTCATTTATGCCTCCTTACCTCTATTTCATTTTATCCCACGAACTCAGTCATTCTTCTTATTTGTTACCTTTATCTATGGAATAGTTTTTCATGGCCTTGCTGGTTAGTCATTCAATGTGGCACTATAAACCACATGTCCAAAACCACATTATATAGTGAATGCTTTTTGTTCTTTACCCTCCCTAGAAATAATAATTTTATGCAGTCTTCATTCATGATTTCTCATTTTTGTTGACTACTTTTCCTCCCTCCCCTCGTGCTGTGCACTGTGTTATGTATATATACATGAATATATATACACAACAGGAGGATTTTTTACTTTCCTGTATATATATTCATATACCATACATATGCGTATGTACAAAGATAAATATGTTTGTATATGTTGTTTACATACATATTCTTTGAGTGTGTATGAGATGTATATAAAACTTTTTTTTTTAACTTCTGTTGTATAATTATAGAAATCAAGTTTAATAAATTATGACGACCCTACTCATTTAGATAGCAGGTAGCCTAACTTAATAAATTATATAAATCATTTACTTCGTTGTATTTTATTTACTTAATACATAGAAAATCTGAAAAATAACTTTATAAGAACTTTGCTTTTTTATCTTTAAGCCGTTCATTCTCTTTCATTCATTTTTTTTTCTTTTTTAGAACCCTACAGCCATTCTTTGAAGGGTTGTTACCCCGAGATAATCCCAGAAACACTCGGTTTGCCATCAACTTTTTTACTTCTATAGGTCTTGGAGGTTTAACGTAAGGATTGTTTTCAGACTTTTATTTTCACCTTACAAAATTATCTCACAGTTGCCTTCTAAACAAAATCTAACATTATATTTTTGATTTAGGGATGAATTACGTGAGCACCTCAAAAATACACCAAAGGTCATTGTGGCGCAGAAACCAGATGTTGAACCAAATAAATCCTCCCCCTCCTCTTCCTCTTCCGTGTCCTCCTCTTCAGAGTCTGACTCCTCTGCCTCTGATTCAGACAGCAGTGGCAGCAGTTCAGAATCTTCCAGCGAAGAGAGTGATTCTTCGTCTACCAGCAGTCAGAGCTCTGCCTCAGGTATCGAAACTCTTTATATAATCGATCATGCTCTTTTCTAACAAGTGTGTTGCTGGCAATGTTTACAATGAGGGAAATAATAATTTGATTTTTTATTTATTTTAGAGTTTAATTGTTTAAAAGCCACAGTTAATAATATAAATGATCATCTGTTACTGTTGCAGTCTGAAGTAAATTAAAACATTTACAATGCTAAGATTAACTTTTGGAAGACTTTTCATAGAAATGAAGATTTTTCATCAGCAAATATTTATTGCAGTGATGACTGAAATACCATTCATAATATCTATAACCTAGTTTACAGGAGCTTTCTCGATGTTGATATTTTAAAGAAATTTTAGTTTTTACTTTTAATAGCGATGCTTTATGTTAGTTATTGACATGTATCACACATTCAGTTCATACCTCATAAATGTACAGGTGTATAAATTTTCATAAAGAGAACACATCCATGTAGCTAGCACGCAGAACAAGAATTACTACTACCCCAGATGTTCTTGTTTTCTTGTTTCCTCTCCCAGGTACTGCCACTCCTCCCATCCACTGCCTCATGGCAGCCACTGTTGTGATTTGTCGTTCCATAAATTAGTTTGGCCTATTTTTAATTTTATAATTATATATTATGAACTCCTTTTTATCTAGCTTATTTTTCAAAATTGTTTTGTTAGATCCATCCATATTAATTGTTTTGTTAGATCCTTTAGTTATAGTCATTCATTCTTCTTGCTGTATAGTTTTCTGCTACATGAATATACCAGAGTATATTTGACATCCTTTTTATTCAGTGGCAATTTAAATTTGTAATTAGTGTTCCTATGAATATCTTGTACATATCTTTTGGTGATTATACACATATATATCTGTATGTATGTATGTACATATATGCATTTCTTGTGAGTATGTACCTAGAGGTAGAATCACTGGGTTTTAGGTTGTGTGTATATTTAGCTTTAGTAGATACCACCAAATAGTTTTCCAAGTGGTTATTTTAGTTTATGCCCCTTTCAGCCATGCATGAGAGTTCCCATAGCTCCTATCCTCACTAGCACTCTAATTGACCATCTTTTTCATTTTAGCCATTCTGGTCAATGTGTAAAGGTATTTGCATTGCAGTTTTAATTTGCATTTTCTTGATCACTAATAAAGTTGAACACCATTTTATAGATTACTGGCCATTTGGAAATTTTCTTTTTAAATAGCTCTTTAAGTTTTGCCCATTTTTAAAATTAACTTGTCCTGTTGATTTCTAGGGTTTTTTTTTTTTTTTTTTATGTATTCTGGATATGTATCTCTTGTCAAAGATATACATACATATATTTATTACAAATAACTAATCCCATTCTGTCTCTCTAGCCTTGTAAGACTGCCTGAGCTCTGCTGGTCTCTATCCCTCAGTGGCAGCCCTGAGTCAGCAGATGCTCGCAGGAAGGAGGTGGCTGCAAGTGTCTGCTTACCTCTCTGTGGTTCTGCCTTCTCTTAAATCTTGGCACTTCTAGTCCTTTTTTTTCCCTTATTCCTTTCTCTCTCTCTTTCTCTTTTTAAATAAGATATAGCCTAATTGTGTAAAATGCATGTGATGTCTTCCTTTTTAATGCATATTATAGAAGGAGCACTTTTCTCTACACCCTTAGGTTGGTCTTTTCACTCTTATTCCTTGGCTAATGTCAGCCAGAATTGTGGACTCTCAGTATTTTATATTATTAGAGCAAGATTCAGTTTGCTCACAGGAAATCTTCTTGAATTGAAATATACAAACTTCTGTTCATTTAACATTCACCTCTTTTAATTCTAAAGAATTTGCTATTTCATGATATCTGTTTTGAGAACAGATGATAACACAGCATGAATTGCAGCAATAAGAAAGCTTGCTGATTCAAAATTAATTTGCTTCATGATACAATTTCAGTAGATACTTTCAGTTTTATTCATAAAATATTAAATAGTATAAAAGCAGTATGAGTTGCCCCCAAATTAGAAAGTTGTAAAGCAAACACCAGAGAGTAAGGAGACTGCATATTATTACATGGCTTGTGTTTTAATGTTAACAAAGCACTGAGAATGGTGTAGAGTAGGGTCAGAGAGACATTGATTTAGCACAGAGCCAGATGGTTTCTGCTTGGGTAGCTGCAGCTCAGCTGAGCTTGATAGGAACCAGAGAAATAAGTCCTTAGTGGCAAACCAATTGACTGGGCCAAGGGTAGGCAATTAGCAGAAGTAAAAGTTGGTACAGTGCAATTTGGGTAGAGATAGGATGAGAGTAGGTAGTTTTCTACTCTATTTCCTTCTTTCAGTACATGACAGAATTCAATAGAAATTTTGGTCATCTAGGCACCTTTGATATATGTATGTACCTAAACTAATAACAAATAAAGTGATTAAATTTGTCTTATAGCTTAAAATGATGAGTAATTTCACGGTAATTATTTAATATATTTGTAATTATATCAGTAAAATTAAATTGTTCACGGCCTTTTTAGAAGAGTTTTCTCAGAAATCAAGCCTTAGTGGCTCTCATAAAGCCTATTATTATGTATCTTAACATACTTCTCCTACTGGTGCAGTTAGTTGCTTCCCTAATAGCACTGGAAAACAAAATTGTTATTTTTGTAGGAAGTTTTTTTTTTTTTAATACATGTATATATTCATGCTGTTTAGCAAACCCAGTCATCCCACTCCCCTCTCACCTTTAGGAAGTGATGTTGCTGGTGTGCATGATTGTTATATTTTGATTATATACCAGATCTGACATAATATTTTGTATGACATAATGCACATGGATTGGAATTTCTGGTTTTGAGTAAAATTTGTCAGTGGAAATGCACCATTTTAGTTACTTCGTAAAAAATTTTACATTCGTTATAGTAATTTAAAGTTCCTGTTCACCGTTTTAAGTTTTAAGGGTCAAAACAGTACTTTGGTAACTAATGTTGATATATTTTATAATCTTAAGAATTACATTTTTTGAAATGTTCTGTCATCAGACTTTTCATTCAGTCAGTTTAGGTTTTCATACAGTTTATCTGAATTAGTAAGTGTACAATGTATCTGTAATGTGATTGTTAAATTATGAAATTAAGTTAAAGTTAAAGCTAATTCTGTTTCATTTTGCAGCTAAAGATAAAAGGAAAAAGGGACATGGCAACACCAGAAGCAAAGAAGTAGATAAATTGATCAGGAAACAGCAAACAAATGATAGGAAACAAGAAGAAAGAAGACCAGAGCAAAGGCACCAAGAAACAAGGACTGAAAGAGAAAGAAGGTCAGAAAAACACAGAGATAAAAATTCAAGAGATCCAAATTGGAGAGATCCCATGACAAAATACACTTCAGACAGAGGTGTTCCTTCTGAACGGAATAGTTACAGTAGAGTCACAAATGACAGAGACCAAGAAATGCATCTAGATTTGGAAAATAAGCATAGTGATCCCAAAAAGAAGAGAGGAGAGAGAAGAAATTCTTTTTCTGAAAATGAGCACAGACAACGAAATAAGGACAGTGAAAATTTTAGAAGAAAAGATAGGTCAAAGTCAAGAGAAAAGAATAGAAAACATTCAGGCTCTAGAAGTGATGAAGATAGGTATCAGAATGGTGCCGAGAGACGATGGGAAAAATCTAGCAGATACTCTGAACAATCCAGAGAATCAAAGAGAAATCAGGACCGGCGAAGAGAAAAGTCTCCAACAAAGCAAAGAAAATAATTCTACAAAATCACAGAAACTGAACATGCCTTATATTCATTCAAAACAAATTATTTTTTATGTTGATTAACGAACTTTATAGAAATTTCTTGTATAAAGTACTGGTTTGTATTTGTACATTTAAAAAATGTTTTCACTTTAACATGTTTTATATAATTGATACATCTCAAGGCCCTCCACATAAAATTATTTGATGAGAAAAGTTTCATCAGAGAGGGATGTAATTCTTGCTTATATTTTGTTAATAAAATGATCAAATGCTCATTGAATCAGTGATATTTTTTTCATTGACAAAATTTTTTTTCTGGTAATAGTTCCAGTTGTTCATAAAATTATTATAATGTATTACTGGTTTGTTACTTGTAACTGAAGACCAAAATGAACAATTTCAGTTTAACATTTTTGCTTTGTTAATGAGATGCTGTGAACTTTTTTTAGGAGTTATCTTTTTTAAAGTAGAGGAATTATTTCAAGTTTCATATTATGTCTTAAACAAAAGAGGTATGTAAAATTTTTTTTCACAAGTGTTTTGGTGAAGTTTGGTGTATATTAGTCTTTAAACAGATACACAGCTATATTATCTATAATTAGAACTTCTCTCATTGATAACAATTCTCTGGACTGCTAGATCAACGTTTAATTGAAATTTTCTTGTGATTAGTGCTTTTTCTCAGCCTTGAAATTATATCATTGTTAGTGAATTAATGTTATTTAATTTTTAATTTGGCTTAATAGGTATTGGGAAACATACAGTCATGAGAAATGTGAACAGCCTAACTGTGAAATCCAATTTTTTATAAAAATTTTAAGTTTCCTTCATTGTAACTCTCACCAATTATTGTGACCATATTATTTATTACTTTTGAAATAAAATATTTCCTCTGAAATTTTAGATTTGCCGACAGACATTTAACCCTACTTAGTAAATAGGCAACTTGTGCTTGTTCACGATCCATTTTAGCCAGTATCTGGATTCAAGAATAATGGGACCACCATCTTAATGTTTGGCTTTTAGGCATACTCTAATTCAAAATACTTTCTATTTTTGTTGCTTAAAAACTTGAGTATAAGTAACAATAGAGTCCATGTAAATAAAGAAATGTCCTCTCCTAACCCCCTGCTACCTAAAATAAGTATTAATTGAATGTGGCACCTTGGAAAAATTCTTTTTAGCATGTTCTCCTACTGTGGTGGTTAGAAGGTAGTGAGTTATTAGAAGGTGCTGTCGGGGACATAGTGCATTTCACAGAACTATGAAGCTCAGCAAATTGTATTTAAGGAAATAAATGAGAGTTTAATTTTATAACTGAACACTGATCATAAGGGGTGGTAAAAAGGAAAAAACAGTGGAATAGAAATTTTAGTTTATTTTCTTCACTTTAACCTTAATTCAGGAGTCCCCACCCCTGGGGTCCATGGCCTGTTAGGAAGTGGACCACACAGCAGGAGGTGAGCAGCGGATGGGTGAGCCTGCAAAGTTTCATCTGTATTTACAGCCGCTCCCCAGCACTAGCATCACCACCTTAGCTCCACCTCAGGTCATCAGGCATTAGATTCTCGTAGGAGTACCGGTCCCAGGTGCCAAAAAGGTTTAGGACCGCTGCCTTAATTCTTAACTTTTTTCTAAATGTAAAAATGGGAAACTTTTTTATTGAGTACATAAGACCTTAAAGAGTTATTAAAGTAGACTTTTTAACATGTAAATAATATTTAGCTTCTACTGTGTGCCCAGGCCTGTTCTAGGAACCGGAGATAAAACAATGAACAAAACAGTCTCAATTCTTACGGGGCTTGCATTAAAGCTGGGAGGGAGAGTGGTGAAAGACAGTAAACAAAATAAATGCATAATACATCCAGTGGTGATAAATGCTATGAAGAAAAGTAAAGCAGTAGAAGGAGAGAATGTGATATTGGAAGTAGGAGATAATTTTACATTGGAAGATCAGAGAAGAACTCTGATAAGGTGATGTTTACCCAGGTAATTGACAGAAGTAAGGCTGTGAGCTGTATGTATTGCTGTGGAGGGAACCAAGGCTGAAGGAACTGCTGAGGTGTAGACTTATTTATGGTAAATATTGCCTGGAAATTGTTGTTAATGTTTTCTGTTCTACTTATTTGGATTTTTTTGCTCCTCACTGTTTTATTGACTCTTGACAAAAGCAGTCAACACCTAACTACCTTCATGCAGAAGTATTTGAATGTAAGTGACTCATATCAGGACACTGAATAGGAACTAGAATGTGGAACATTCTGCCTTCATCAAAAGTTGTGTTCACATGCACTGTCTGCCAGTGAGGCAGATTTTTCACTTTCATTTTTTTAATGTACAGACAAGAAGTATATTGCCTATGTTTGCTATTTCTAATTTTTTTTTTTTTTTTTACTTTTTAGAATTAGCATTTCTTAGAGATTGACTGAGTTCTAGATATTTTACATACATTGCTCATTGTTTTTCAGTTTCTCAGCTTCATGCCTCCAAGGTTTCTCCATTCCTCCTACAACTTGACTCTAGTTACTTAACTTCCAAGGTCATCTTATGTTCACTGCAAAATTGATAACCACCCCCTGAAAGCTCTCCCGTAAGCATCACACTTTGACAACTGCCCATCTAGTTCACCTGCCTTAGTACTGCTTTCTAGGAACCCTTCTCTTCATCAAAACTTTAGGTCTGTTGAATTTGTTTTAATTAGTTACCCACTCTCCCCCCCCCCCATTTCTTTACTTCCCTTGTTCTGTGGCCCATCATTCTGATAGATGAATGAATGAACACTAAATTTTTGCAAAACAACCCTTTGAAATTGTCATCGTCTTCCCATATTACAGAAGAGACTGAAGTCCAGAGAGGTTAATTTGGCTCAGACCACAAAACTGAGAAGCATCAGGATCGAGCTTACATTCAAATAAGCTTCATTCCAAAGCACCTCTGGAAAATAGAAAGAAGCTTGAGAGAAGTATTTGAATACCAGCCCCTTGTGAACTTGTGTGAATTTTTTCACCTTTCCGACATTTACATTCATTTTTAAAGAATTATGCCTACATTACACAGTTGTAGTGATGATTAAATGAAATAATGCAGTCAAAAACCTGGAGTAGTATGTAACACTAAGTGGGCAATAAATATTAGTTTTCTTTTTTCCCAGTATGCAGCAAAGACTTAGAAGAAAATTCAGGCTCATTAACTGACTCTTGATTACTTTGTTTTGTTCCATCTGTAATAGCATTTGAAAAAAAAAAAAGGTATTAAAATAACTGCATAGGAAACATGTTTCTGGAATCAAAGTGTGACACTAATTCTCTACTTCTATTATATACTGTCCCAGATATATACATTCTTTTAGCTCAAGAAAACCAAATCTTATATCTCTTATTTCACATTTCCCAAATGTTTTGTCAGAAATGGGGGTGGGATGGGGGGAGGAGTTTGGGTTATCTCTGATAATTAAGTAAATTTTTGATTCTTTAAAACTTTGTTTATACTATTTTCATTTTGACTTGACTGATGTATTATTTTTCCTTATTCATGTCTGTCTCATAATTTTACGCTTTTATGCATCAAGATATTTTAGAATCCTGATGCTTTCCCCTCCCCCCAATTTTTACTTTTTTCAAATGTAGTCAAATATTCTTTCTGGTCTTCTAACTTTCTTCATTCTGTTTCATATTTATTTCCCTAAATGTTCCCTCAATTAAGCAAACTTTAATGCCCACTGACACTTTAGGAGAGAGCCCAGATGCCCAGCGTGACCTTTAGGCAACCTCTATTCACTTTAAGATTCACACCTTCATGCACATACTTTCAAACCCTATCTAAACCGCTTCCTAATGGTTTTCCTGACTCTCCATATTCTGATCTCTTGTGTCCCCTCAGCCTTGGATATGTTCTACAAGTTCCATTTATACCCACCCACATGTTTCTTTTTAAATGCCCTTAAAAACCTTTGAGTACATTGCATATATCCAATTAGAACATAAGTGAGGACTAGTCTTCACCACTACCCTCCCCATCACTCAAAGGCCATGCTTTATGGAAAGGTGAAACTCGAGTTCACCTCAGGCCAGCTTTGCATAGATAGAAGAAAGAAGAAACTTAGCAACTCAAAGTTACACAGGGGTGTGCAGAAAAGAGCACAAGTCTTTGTGGCTAAAGAAGAGGTGCTTACTTTTAGAAAAAGACTCTGGTTCCTATAATAATTTATTGTCATTTAATTTGAATACTCTGGCTAACTGCACACTTAAGTCTGACTGAGTTTTTATCTCTTCTATCCCAGTTGCTAGCTGTTGACTTTGAGGGCAGTCCTTTAACCTATGTCTCAGATCTCATCTATAAGATGGCACATAATAATAACTTCCTCAAACAGTGAATGATCTCTGTGGCTTGCTTAGGACTGGGCCTGGAACTAAGTGCTCAGTATGCTATTATTACTGTTACTGTTATGTTATTGTCATTAAAGCAGACATAGTACCACTAGACCAGAAATTGCAAACTCAGATACCTGCAGGGTCCAGGTAGATGACACAAGTGAGACAAGTAGAATTGGGTAGTGAATTGGAGTCATTTAAAGGCGGCAGTAGTTGCTCAGCTCCATCCAGATGTGCCTATAGAAAAGGTCAAAGGTTGACAAATCTGCCCAGTTTTCAAGAGAATTAAAGAATCAGAATTTTTATATATTTTCTGAATTTTAAATGTTGATAGCGTTTTGTGTGTGCGTGCGTGTGTGTGTGTGTGTGTGTGTGTGTGTGTGTGTGTTTTAAAGCAATCCAAAAGTACACAGTCTAAAGTCTACAGGTAAATAAGCTTTTGAGTAACTAGTTCATGGCTCCACTCTAGAACCTCAAAAGCTATTACTTAATTTTGGAGTGATGCTATTACATAAAGATCATTGCTTTAGTTTCTGCTCTTTATAATAGTGGGAACATAAGACCCTTCATCTTTCTCGAGAAGCTTTACTTTGTAACATCATCAATCTCCTCTAGCTAAATTGTTGCAAAACTTTTGTCAAGTTTTAGTTCTGTACTTTATGTATCCAAAATATAATTCATTTTTCCTCAAATCTGCATCTTTTCTAACTTAACTACAATTGAGTCTACCAATATCTCATCACTTTTGAGTTTCCAGAGCTGTTCCCCTACCCATAAATCACCAAATTCTATCAATCTCGCTTTTGGGAATCTCTGGCATACGTCTCTATCTTCTCACCCCAACTGCTTCCACCATTGTTCTGGCCCCTATACTTGGTGCCTGGACTTTGACAATTATTCATTGATCATCTGTGTACCAGGTACTGTTCAGAGGACATAGCAAAGAGCTAATAGGCCTTGTTTTCAATTGAGCCTAAATTCTTTAAGGAGAAAACAATAAAGTTTAAAAATTAAAAACTTATAGCACTTTGAAAAATCTTAGCTATTCAGAAAAGCCAAAAGAATAGTGCAGTAAATACCTGTGTACCATCCACCTAGATTCAGATTAATCTGAAAGATTATTTTCATCCTGTCACTGCTTTACACATGGAAATCTAATGATTCTTGTCTATAGGAAAAATATAAATTCCCAGCCCGTTACACTAGTTTCTTTAAAGTTCAAGTTCAACATGTTTGTTCTAGGAGCTGCCATCTTTTGAGCACTACTATGTAGCAGGCATTTAGGCATACCTAATCTTTACAGCAACAACTGTTAAGGTAAGAGATCTAATTTTATAGCTGTCATGCAGGTGTCTACCCAGCTAAGCCAGGACTCCATTGTCCACATTGTACCTCATAACAGGTGAAGCATTTTTTTTCTAAAATGTTGCTTATCACACAAAACCCTGCTGTAGCTAGACTGGAAAAGTCCCTATAAACTGCTCTTTCTCATCTCTGGCTTTCTGCCTCCCCCTTACCCTCCATGTGAAATGTTCTTTTCTGATTGCCTATGCAAATCTTTCAAGATTCAACACACTTCCACCTTGCAAGTAACATGAAGGTTACTCTGATATCGACACCAACAACGGCTTTTCCTTCTAGAGCACTTGATGCTATTCAAGGCGCACATGGTAAAGACCTTGTACTTCGCAATTACATATTGTACTGTGAACTCATTTTTATTTTTTATCTTACCCCCTGAGTAGATTATACATTTATCAGGGGCAGAAGTTGTGTCTTAAATAATGCCTTTCTGTTTACACTTTGCACTATTGACATTTTGGGGTCAGTTACTAACTCTTCATTGCAGGGGCTTGTCACATGTATCATAGAGTAAGTTAGCAGCATCCCTGGCCTTACCTGTTAGATGCCAGTATCACCAATCTTACAGTCCTGACCATCAAAAATGTCTCTGGACATTGCCAAATATGCCCTTGGAGGCAATATCGTCCCCAGATGAATACCTCTACCATTGATCTAGCACTTCTGAAATACTCTTTAGTGGACCACAGTGATCTGGGAACAGCACTATGTCCACTCATATAAAGCAATGTCTACTTTCACTGCTCTTGTTTTTGTGAGAGCAAGATTTGTTTTAAGGAAACCCAGAATTTAATGGAGTGGTGGACAGCAGTATCCCAACTGTTTTTCTTTTTTCTTTTTTTCTTTTTCTTTCTCCCCCCGCCCCCCGACTAAATATTCTGATATCTCAGTCTAGGGAAGACAGTCTGGTTGACATTTTAAGAGGAAGACTTTCTTCAGATGGAAGCATATTAGCCTGTTAATATAATTGCCCCATATATGTTATGGTTTCTCACTATAGCTATTTATTATATCCAACACATTTTAGAGATTGAAAACAACCATCTGAGACTACTGTATTTTTTTTAATCCTGTATTAGAGAATTAGATTATCCAATATCCAGTCACCTTAATTTTTGATCAGACGCTTCAGTGATAGTCAAATTGTTGTGAAAGTGAATTAACTAGTCATTTAATGAGCAATTTCATGCATTACAAGACCTAAAAGATTGGGCAAATGGGATTGAATCTGCTTCAAGTTTGCTTCTCTCTAGGAACAAATCCTGGAACATGTAACAGGTAAGGCCAGGGATGCTGCTAACTTACTCTATGATACATGAATTGGGAATCCTTATGAATCCCATGCCTTACACAGCACCCTGTCTTGCTTAACCAAAGCATGGTGAATCCCCTTTTCTACTTAGCTACTTTAATTTAGATTTGTACCACTTGTACAAAAAGCATCCATATTCATTCAGGGCGATTTCTATGGGGTGGTAAGTACAGCTATTCCCACCTTACTATACTTTTGCTTACATATTTTCCTTGCAGCCCTTCCTTTAGATTGTAAATGGAAATAAATATAGACCCAATTAAGATGGCCTGTAAAAATACAACAAAGGTCCTTCAGGTGGCTCTTAATACTTTATGGGTATATCTAAATCAGTGATTTTAAATTAGGTTAATTTTATTACTAGTGATTTTAAATGAGGTTAATTTTAAATTAGGTTAATTTTATTATGAATGTTCTATTTTTATAAATAACAGAGAACCTTATTTTTCCTAAAGCACTCTTCTCAGGCTTTGAAATGTATTACACAGATGCAACAATTCAATTTACAAACGAAAGTTGGTTTCATGTTACCAGTGAGAAGGACTAACTGCATGTATTTGGGGAGCTGTAATACCTCCTTAAAACCACAAAGATACTTGAGCACATTACTTTAATAACTAATGTAGTCTCCCAATCATTTACAGTAGGAAATACTGAACAGTAAGAATACTGAGAGCATTTTTAATCTCCTCACACAATATAAATGTAGTCTGAAAATCCCATTATTCACAAATACATGCAGAGACACTTCCTTGAAATACAGAAAAAAAATGTGAAAAGTAAATATTGTTACCATTCCTCACGTTCTTAATATTATTTTTTTGTACAAAAAAGAAAGTAAAACAGGGCTAGTTATCTAAAGAGAGAAAATAGAGGAAGGAAAATGGTGTTTGTAGTTAATGAAAGATGCCTCATTGCTAGCCTAGGCTGGAGGCAAGTATTAGTGAAGTGATTGCAGAGATGGGAGGCACCAGAGAGGAGCAGACAGTTATTGATGAAAAAGAGCCATTTACCGCTGCCGATACTTAATGGAGGTCAGAAGTTCAATTTTACATTCCCTGTATCCCTAGGCTCAAATTTAAAATCTCTTGTAGATGCTCCATAAGCATTTAACGAATGAATGAGGAAATATTCTTTTGGCTTATTGCTGGGCAGAATGACTTGGTATACTTTGGGATTTGTGCGGTTTTATGAATTTAAAACTGAATCAACTACTATTAACACAATTGGTGTCCAAATGTAATTATTCTGTGGTAGAGCAAGAGAAAATAGAAGGCACAAATGCATTAGCTAAAAACCTATGACACCAAAATGAAGATAAAACATATGTATAACAGTGTGTCGAAGGAAAGAAAATTAATAGAAGTGGTGGGACTATAAATGAGTCAAATCAGCTTAGAAAAATTTTTGACAATATCAGCTAAAGTTGAACGTACATGTTCCTTGTGAGCCAGCAATTTCATTCCTAGATGCCCGATAGAACAGCGGAACACCACATGTTGAATAGAGAGGCAACAAACGTTCAGTTATAAGATGAATTAGATCTGAAGATCCTCTGTATAACATGGTGACTATAGTTGACAACACTGTATTATATAATTGAATGTGCTAAGAGAGAACTTAAATGTTCTCACTAAAAAGGAGAGAGGGGCAGTAAATATGTGAGGTGATGTGTTTGTTAACTTGATGGGGAAAAATCCTTTCACATTGTATGCATACATATATGAAATCATCTCTTTGTACACTTACAATTTTGTCAATCATACCTCAATTAAAAAAAAAAAAACACTGCATATTAGGTACCTAGGTACTTGAACAGTAAAAACACTGTGAACATTTTCAGTCTTCTTTCTTCCCAACAGAAATGTGTACAAATGTACACCAAAAGAATTTTCAGAATAGCATTAGTCTTAATAGCCAAAAATTGAATGCAATGGCATACTATACAAAAATGAAACAATAAAACCACAGACATATTAAACAGCATGGATAAATCTAACCAGCATAATGTTGAACAAACGAAGTCAGACCCAACGGAATACACACTGTATGAGTCCAACTACAGGAAGTAGGAAAACAGACTTATCTAGTCAGAATAATAGTTACCTTTGAGAATAAGACTGGGCTGATGTTAGAAGAAGGGAAAAATGGGACTACTGGGGTTCTGGTATTATCTTATTTCCAGACATAGGTGTTATTTACATACACATGCCTTCATTTTATTCTAATACATTGAATTGTAAATACTTAGTACTTATACACTTTATGTTCAGTAGCAAAAGCAAGTTAAAATAAAAAATACATAACTGTGCTTGTGATCTTTTTTCCAACTCAAATGGAATTACTGCCTCATTTACTGTAAACAGAAACGCATAATGTGGGAGACTGCAGCATGGCCGCAAATTTCTCTAATCTCTCTCTGCATGCCCCTTGTCAATAAGAAGTATACTCTGTTACTCCACCATTGAGACCAAAAGAGATATCCAACACTGAATCTGAGTTTTTTTATCGATAGGCTTCTTTTGGTGATAGGAATGTATTTTTACACCTCTGTGAGAGGTTTGAATTTGGATGTATGACTTGGCCTCTCCTGATGCTGGAAATTCTTCCTCCACCAAGTTCATGAGCCCAGGCTAGCTTACTGAATGATAAGAGGCCATGGCCAACCCTCTAGCCCACACTGAGCTAACTGCCACACATATAAGTGAGCTCCCACCCCCTGCCACCATATAGACCAATCAGCTACCAAGCACCAGACATGAGTGAGCCCTGACCTGTCTGGCTCAGAAAAATCACTAGAAGAAACACCCAATCAACCCTCAGAACTTTAAGAACTAATAAATGTTTGTTCTTTTAAGCCACTGGTTTTGGAGTAATTTGCTATAAACAAAAACTGTTACACATAATTATGATGCCTGCACTTTTTGCAAAACAACCGCTAGTATAACACCACATACTATTGCACTTAATAAGTGCTTTTAATAATGATGGAGGTTTCTTCTTGTTTTTCTAGTTTTTTCTCCTAAGTGGTCAGTTTTACACTACAAATCCAAAATTTAGCTTCACAAATGTTAAAATATTTTAAATATCTGTTGCATTATTTTATCAAGGTTTTTTTGTTTGATTTACAATATCAGCCTCTTTGAAAACTCCTTCAATGACCTTCAAATGTGTTAAGGTTTTTCCCACAAACCATGCTGATTACTGTTTTCTGTCTGTTTAGAAAATAATAGTCAAAACTGTTCTTCAGCAGCTGCACATGTTTTTTTATGAAGGAATATATTTTCTGTCAGAGAAATGTTGAACATGTTTACTGTGGAGGATTGTGGTCATCCTTTCCATGAATCCTTTGAAAGAAAGACCTCTCATGGTTATCTCTTGATCCCTAAGAACCCTATGATTTCAACTTATGCCACAAATGAAACATAAAAAAGAAAGCCTAGAAAATGTTGACATACATCTCTTTCAATGTAGTAAGACTGCCAATAATTTTTATAATGTTCTTAATTCTAAGGGACTAGTGGCTTGTAGTCTGAGTTTTTAAGAAAATTCTCTACGATCAGTTCTAATGACTATACCGTTGAAGGCCTTCGCCATATCTCTTGGCCCCTGTCCGTCTGGTATGTATTACTCATCAAAGGTGCAGGACTGGGGAGTCTTGTGAATGTGGTCTCAAAGGGAAAACCTACCCAGGTATATGCTCTACTGATAATGATTCAATAACGTCATCTTTAAACAACTCCTAGCAGATAACTGTTTTGTAGAGAATGCTCTTATCTCTATTCTCGCTATTGCTATTGGTCCCAAGTACTTTAAATTTGAAAAGGTTAAAAACAAGTTTATGTGGTGGATATTTTGAACTATTAACTGATATTTTTCTCTCTTTTCCTCCCATCACTTTCTGTTACCTAGTGCATCCTTTTCTGTATTTAAGTTGTTAAACTGGAGACCTATTGTCCTCAATGAGGGTTGTCCCAGTAGAAACAGAAAACAAAGATGTCAAGTCTTGGTTTTTTGGCTTTCAAAAGGTGTAGTTCAAGAGTAAGGCTGAGATATTTGGAAGAATATGTGATAAGGAAGAATTATTTTTTGTCACTCCCATCAAAGATTTTTCTGTGAATATGACACTCAGAACCTGAGGATTTGTGGTTTGGGGCCTCATAAGAAGGAGAAGAGGGCATAGCAGCAGATATAGTGTGAAACCCCCTAGACACTACATGAGAAGTCAGACATTACAGGATTGCCAATAGTGAAGAACAATGATAACTGAAATGTTGAACCCATGACAAACTAGAATAAGCAACATGATCTAGAGAAAAAAATGAGCCAGAAAACCATGATATCACTGGATTTACCCAAAAATGACCAGATTAACTTTTCTGCCACTAAACACAGTGATTTCCAAACAGAGAATTATTTGATGAAAATAAAATGAACATATTTTGATCTATATTGGAGAGCTTAGAGATAAAATGCAGGGCCAGAGCATAAAGAACATTGTAAACTATGTTGAGGGGAGCCATGGAAGGGCTTCAAAGCTAGTTACCAGCTCTGTATTTTAGGAATTATCTCCCAGCAGTGTGCAGAATGAACTGGTGAACAAACAAGATTAGAGGGAGCCTAGAGAGGAAGAGGGGGATTCACAGTTGAGTGACTTGTTTAGGATAATGTTCACTTACATTATATATAATCTCTATGATAGGACATGAAACTTCAATTTAGTTGAAAGTAACTACATCAAAAAAAGTTTGAGGACCCCTGAGATCAAATCCAACTTAATATAATCATAGTCCTATCTGGTGACAGGAGTTAATAACAAACAATCTGAAGGACTTAATATTGAATTGAATTTAAGAAAGAGAGTCTTGTGTTTTCTAAATTATTTATGCTGGCTCTTTTTATGTCCAGTTGGGCTGTAGAATTTAGAAAGTCACAAGAAAACATTGCTTCTACCTTAACAAGAACAATCAGGATAATTTACAAATTCATAATTTTTTTCCTCCTTTGGGGCACAGAAGGAAGTTGAGAATTTAAAGAAACCTAATGAACTATAGTTCAGAAAATGAGAGATCTACAGATGCTTCTTTACCCTTGGTGGGAGAGCTAGAAGAAGAGGAAGCTGCCACAAAAGAAGGTAAGAAGAAAATGGCTGTGCTTTTAACACATTTTTAAAGTCTGAGTAAAGGCTAGTATGATGATTCAGAAACTCTAAGATTCCCATACACATTTGGTCTTTCCCATCAAATCTTTTCCATAGGCCTTCACTGAGCCATCAATCAAAAGACTGTGGAAAGGGCAAGAAAGTGGAGAGATTTAATCCCATCTCCCAAGGTTTTCTGTGTAAGTTTTGGATTACACAGGTGCATGCATTTGTTAGATCAGGTTGAACTGTACACTTAATATCTGTGCATTTCACTGTATGTGATTATACCTTGGTGAATATGGCTAGATACCAAAAGAACACTTACAATGATTTAGGCCACTTAAAAATTGCAAACTAAGCTGTACTTTTAAAATAGGAAACAGTATTCACTCTTAAGCATATTACATAATAGCTTATTATCTTATGTTAGAAAAACTGAAACAACTTCCAATGAGATCTTTTTTTTAAATGTTATCTTATTGTTTCCCTTAAATGATTTTACAAACTATAATTTTATGGTAAGTCAAATACAGGACTTTAAAAATTATTTTTCTTTTTAGTACTTGATAATTCAACTAGTTATTTAAAATGCATTGAAACCTAAGGAAATTATCTAAAAACCTGTGGGTATCAGTGCTTCTCTTACCAATGGCTTTATTCTAATCATCTCTTTCTATAAACACATTAAGTAAAAAATTAAATCAATCTTATCTTTGCCAAGTTTAAATCTCAGCAGTCTTATTATAATTTTACCAGTCCCAGATCTCTAATTAATTTGTCATTAAATATAATTAAGAAACTGAAGTAATTCAGTATAATAACCTGCATAAGTTCCAAAAAGTAATTAAAAAGCTTCCTTAAATCATTAGAAACTTGATATTATATTTTTATAAACCAGAGGAAAAACAAAACCCAGAGGAGACTTTCTACTTTGGTATGTAGCATTTAAAAAATTTGTCTATTTATCTGTAAATAAAAGATAAGATCCTAGATAATAGGATCATCTGAGTTTGTTGTTTTATGTAAAGACATTTATCATGTTGGGAAAATACATGCTTCCTTTTTTTTTAAAGATATAATTTATCATGTGTTGTTTGAAAATTTAATAGAGTTTCATGAAAAAATTTCAAAGTATTCAAAAAGATGGGAAAATAAAAATATTCATAGTCTCATGACACAAATGCAACTGTAGTTAACACTGTGGAGTATTCCTGTCAGGCTACTTCTAAAATATTTTTATGGAATATTGACGGTATAAAAAGAATGTTTTAAAGCATAAAGAATAACAATAAAAAGGAACACCTGTGTACCCATAGCAAATCTTAATAGATGTTACCAGTATCTTTAAAGCTCTACATATGCCCACATGATCTAATGTTACACTCCATCCCACAGGTAACTAGTATCCTAAATTTAATATTTATCATTTCTGTGCTTTTATTTGTGGATTTACCTCATACGTTTTTTTCCGTAATCATTCTATCACATCTCTGAAAATCTGTTATATATTTGCCATTGCTTTGACTCTTTTTGTAGCATTCTGTATACTTTCTTTAGATCTGACTTCTGATTTTTCTAAGTCTCTTAATCTCTGTCTATTTAACTTGTCCACTGAGTTTTTGATTTCCATTACTTAATTTCTTATTTCTAGAAGTTCCATTTTGTTTCCCTCCAGTCTGTTTTTTTTCTTCTATTTTAATAGACTTTCGCTATGTTCTCATATTTACAATTCTCTTTCATTTTTTAAAATATGTTTAACATGTTTTCTATTTTTTGCCTAGCTTAAATATATAAAACTTTTGCAGGTCCGAATTTTGTTGTTTGTTGTTTCTTACTGCCTTTTCTTGCGAGGGGGGGGGGATATTTTCATTTTATAATATAAGTTAATATTTTTTACTTGTGCTAATTTTTGAGTCTGAGTTATAAGTGTGTCTCCACAGAAAGGATTTGTGTTTGAATTAGTCGGAAGCCTGGAGATACTATCAACTGGGACCACTTTGTAATTCTGGTTTCAGTTTTATGGGCCACAGAGGTAGGATAAGTTTCAGATCCTAAAACTTTCATGAGGGTAACCTTGTGCCACCTTCATTCCAACCTCTACCCCACCATCAAGTTTGTTTCCTTGGTGATGCCTCCTGTGTAGTAGACTTATTTCTATTTACCTTATACTCAGTCTGTAGCTCTTTAGCATCCCAGCTTTATGTGGGGTCTACGATTAGACTATCTTCTATAGACCCTAGGATTTGTTTCTTAAACTTTGTGCTTAGTATTATGTTGGTAAATGCTTAAGGACTGGCTCTCCAGAAAAAAATCCGAATTTGCCGATTTCTGTGTTGTAAACCCTCACATGGCCTTTTTCAAGCTACCTACATGATGTCATTGAACGTGAAGTTGGAAAGAGGTACGTACAGTCAGCTCTTGGGGCTGGTGGAAGGCAGCTCCATAACACCACTGCTTACATTCTCTAAAGCTATAAAAACTGAAGCTCATTTCACCAGAGTTTGGCATATCCCTCAGAGTGAAAGACAGTTGAGCAATTACTCACCTCCTTGGATTTCCTCTTTGACTTTGCTTTAGGCTTCTCTATATCTCTAGCAGTTTGGCAATATGTTTTTAAAAGAGGGGCTTTATTTGATTGTTTTATTTTTATTTTAGTCCAGAATTTCTTGTTTTAAGCAAAGGGGCTAGGTAGGGTACCTAGTCAGCCTTAATGCTGAAATAGAAGTTCTTTTTTGTTTGTTTTCTTCTTCTTTTTAAAAATACAATGTATTGTTTTTATTTTATAATTGTAAGGGTAATACATATCAATTATAGAAAATTTGAGAAATATACAGAGATGTTTTGTAACATACAGAGAAGAATATTAAAATCATTTTAAGCTCATAACCCAGAGCTAAGTACTGATAATATTTTGGTGAATGTCTTTCCCATCTTTATATTATGTGTGTGCACGTGAATATCTCTGTGTGTTTTTATCTAGTTCCCATCATGCTGTATCTATCATTTTGTAATCTGGTTTTTATTTCTTTATAATATTTAATAAATTTTTCTCATGTCATTAAACATTTCTCTACAACTCATTTGTGTGACTTAATAGTATTCTCTCACATGAATGAACCATAATGCTGATCATTTACATTAGTTCTAAGTCTTCATTATTATAAATAATGCTGAAATGAACATAAAAGGTGTGTTTCTGGTCAGTTCCCTGGGGAGACGATTTTTTTTCCCCAACTTGGACTTGAGACAGTCTTCCTCTATAATGTTAGACCATTTTTCCCTTTTCTTATTTCTGCTTGTTCAGCTGTATCTCATTCTGCAGCAATTTACTTTTGCCTACTGTATCTCCAGTTCTTCATTATTAGTAAACCTTTATATATCTATGCTTGCTTTGTCAGCCAGATATATTAACCATTTAAGAAAAAGGTACCATGAAAGGATATAAATATATATATAATTTAAATGTAATTTTTAAAAGGCCAAAAGAAAAATCTGCTAAGTCTTTTTTCCAGTCCTATGTTCTCTAAAATCAATTTTACTCCTGGATATTGATGACTCTATTAACTATTGATATAGCCCCCTTGTAAATTATCAAAAGTATTGCTTCCCAGAAAGTAAAGATACTGCCAGTCGTTTGTGGCCAACTTTGGCAAAGATATAGAAAGAGAGCAAAGCCGAAGCACTCAGTGAAGGCAGTGTTTGCAACAGAAGTGAGTCATTAGTTTATGAGAAATTACAATGGAAGTGAGTCCTTTCTCACTGAACACTCTTCATTTCCTTCTGCCTTGTAACTTGTTTTGATTGAATCTCTTTTTAGGGTGAATCATCTATCAAGAAAGGACAAAGCAAAAAGAAGTGAAGAAGTGACTCCAGGTTGACCCCTGGAAAAGAATAAAATATTCAATATAATATAAACTTGAGGTAGGAAGAGTAGGTGATGTTTCCTAAGAGATTTGTGTTCAAAAAGAGAACATTTGAGGTTGTTATTTTTAATAATTCAGTACTATGGACTATCTCTTATATTAAAGCTAACTCATCTCAAAAAGTTAAGTTGTAGAAATAAAAGTAACTTCACTTCTCCAGTAGAAATGGTTGGCCATCTCATGTGAAATCAGAGGCTATTTAAATGTTAGGCTTTAGTTCTAGAAGGATTACAGATAATATTTTTTATTTAATTCAATTTTCTCTCTCCCAGAAGAGTAATATATTTAGAAAGACTCTTCTGTCCACCTCCTTCTCCCCTACTCCACAGTAAGTACTAACTTACCCATTAGTCATATTCCTGATATTCAGTCCCATGTACTCAGATACATAATATATAATAATGACATATTTTCTGTAATATCAATTTTTATTCACCCATTACCCAGAAATAAAATAATTTTGTTAATACTACTTGCCCTACCTAAGTCCTAATGCAACAATGTAGTATATGAAAAGAATGTAAATTTTTTTTAGATGATTTCAATTTGAATCCCCAGACTGTTTATCACTAGTTATCTTTGTGACCTTGGTAAAATGATTTAATATTTCTTCTATTTCTTCATTTGTAAAATGGGCGTGATGATATCTGCTTCACAGCTTACCTCCAGGATTAGGTGACATAATAATATATGTAAGGTACTTAGTACACTACCAAGATAAATGGACTAAATACTTTATTAGCTATCAATATTTATTTTACACAGTTACACTCAATTTCATTCATATAGTATTTATTGAGTACTTATGTATGAGATAGAGGTTTGGTAAGTTCAAAGAGTATATAGTATATTTAAAAATATTTATTTTAATAAAAATTAAATATATTTAAGGTATATAACATGAAGATTTGATATATACATATTTGATATATAGTGAAATGATTGCTACAATCAAGCTAATTAACATATCTCTTCACATAGTTACCCTTTCTTTTTTTTTTTTTTGTAATGAGAAAACCTGAAATTTACTCTTAGCAAATTTCCTTTATTTAATACAGTATAATTATTACACTGTACGTTAGTTCTCCAGACTTATTTGTCCTACATAGCTGCAACCCTTTTACCAGCATCTTCCCATGTGTCTCACCTCCCAGTCCTCCATGGTAACCACCATTATACTCTCTACTTCAATGTATTTGACTTTTTTAGATTCTACATATTAGTGAGATCATGCAGTTTTTTCTTTGTGTGTGTGACTTATTTCACTTAGTTAAATGTCTTTCAGGTTCATTGCAAGTGACAGGATCTCTATTTTATAAAGCTGAATAAATAGTCCATTATATCTATCACAAATTCTTCATTCATTCATCCATAGACGGATAAAGTTGTTCTCATAGCTTAACTATTGTGAATAATGCTGCAATGAACAGAGAAGTGCACATATCTCCTTGAGGTATGGATTTCATTTCCTTTGGGTATGTATCCAGAAGACGGATTGCTGGATCATCAAGCAGTTCTAGTTTTAATTTTTTAAGGCACCACCATCCTCTTTCCTTAATAGCTATACCCATTTACATTTCCACCAACTGTGTACAAAGTTCTCTTCTTCACATCCTCTCCAACACTTGTTATCTTTCATTTTGCTAATGGTATGATACAAATTAAAGACAAGCCTACCTTCATGAAGTTTACAGTCTAGTTGAGGAACAAATTTTATACACTTTAAACATGTACATAACAATATTAAAGCAGTATATAATCAAAACATGATACGCATTTTTAAAAGCTTTGATTTAGAAAAGGGAGTAAGATTTGTGTGGGCTGGAAAAGTAGGAAGTTCTTTCAAAGAGGACTTAACATTCTTAATTACTCTCTGGGTAGAATGAGTAAGAACTCAGGCTTTGGAGTAAAATATATATGATTTGAATTCTGGCTCTGCCACCTCTAACTGTTTAATCTGGGACAAATTGTTTAAGTTCTTTATGTCTCAGTTTTCCTTGGTTGCTTGGCCTCTGATACATACTGAGTATTTAATCCCTGGTTTGTCTGGAATGTTAAATGACATTATGCATTGGAGTGATTAGTGGACTTTTTAAGCCTGGTGGGTGACTTATCAATGTGGTGGTGGTAAGAAATGCTGTGAATGAAACCAGGGATAAGAATGAACATAGAAGCTACACAACGATCAATTTTTAATGCTCTTCTATTTTGTTATATATGTGCTTGACATGATTTTATAGTCAGAAGCTTAATAAATACCACTTGAAGATTGCGATGATCATGCTTAATTTGCTATTCTTTATTGAACTTTTAAAATGAAATACTAAAGATTTTTCAGGCTAAATTATTAAATTCAAGTAAATTTCAGAGCCCAAAGACATCCATGAATCATTATAATTTTATGTAGGGTATACAAATTTTTAAAAACCTTGTGTTAATTTAGTGTTAATTTTAAAATCCATTTATTTCCTAATGCTCTGTTTCTACTAACAATTTATACTTTATTCCATTCCCTTTAGATATAATTCCACTTTATATAATTTTGTCTCTTTCTTTTTATAACATTATATTTATTCTCATAACAACAAATATATAGTTGAATGCAAAACACAAAAGCTATCAACAGTTATTAATATACCTACACAATACACATGATTGAATTAGAGGCATTTACATATCTGACAGATAATCCAGAGGCAAATACGTTGAATAATAAAAATTTGCTTTGGTGCTCTATGAAATTATTGAAAATCTGAATGGTAAATGTTAGCATATTAGATGGCTTGAATAGTCAATACATTCCTTCCACTTTTGTATTTTTTTCTCATTTGACAAAAATATTATTATCATTTTTATAATCCTGACTATACTAAATATCATGAAGAAGCATTTTTGAAGAATAATTTTATCATCAGAACTTGGGCTGCTTTCTTTTAAAAAACAGTGGATTCCTCTTTTAAAAGTTTGAGTAAAATTAGCTTTTATTCCTCACTTAATCGAACTCCTACTTTGGAAACTGAGAAAGAATTAATTAATCACAATAAGTAGTACTTGAATGGACAAAAGGAAATTCATCCAGGAGACATAAACCAGTAAGTCAAGGTTAAGGCAAAGCACAGATAGAAGAAAATGAAAAGAAATCAGCTAGTCATAAGCAAGGCTGGAGCTGGGGCCTTGTATTCCAGGGGGTAAAAGTGACTCTTCAAGACTGTGTGCTAAGGGGCAGCATCATGAACAAGATACATGGAGCCTTGGTGAGCCTAGCCACCGAGTAGACTGTAGTTGTACAGCGTAGGTGTTGCTTTGACAGGAATTCGCAGTCGAGAGCTCCCTTTTCTCTGGCGGTTCAGATATTTCTTAGGTAGCATTTTCACTAATGTTGACTTTTAGGCTCTGACTGTTCTCTGACCTAAGGTGGGTTATTCACTCTCCTAGGAGGAAATATTTGGTTTTGGGGTGGGTGTAGGGGTCAGAGGTTATTGTTTATATATAAGGGGTCTATGGTCTGATTTCTGTAGGCTGATCTCCCCAGCTCTTTATTATCCTTTGGAAATTATCCTTCTCTGAGGCAGGCCCTTTCAGGTGATAGTTGTGTCCTTGAGTTTGGCATTGACAATTGTTTCTAAAATCCTGGCTCTAAAATACTCCTTGGTAATCCATTAGACCCACAAGGAGAAACATTACTCTTTCAGGTCACTGGGACTACATTTATTGAATTTCTGTTTTAAGGTATTAAATGCTTAGTCAGTCAACCTGAGTACACATTGAGTATCTGGCACTATATTATTAGATGCTGTAGGCAGGCAGAAAAGATACAATAGATAGTGTCCATGCCCCAGCCTAATGTAGAAAATAAATGTAAAAGACAAAAGGGCACTTGAAATAAAATATAAAAATGTAAAAATTAACGTAGCACATTTTGTGTATGTACCAGTCTTTTACTGATTTTCCATATCATTCATTTAACAAATATTTATTGTGCTCATTTGATATATAAGACCCTAGGCTAGTGCTTTGATGTTATAAACTTTGAATATAGCACAGCCTGACCTTAGATTGCTCATTATCCAGAAATAGTTATAACAAATAGATAAGTAATTATACTTGCAATGTGCCAAGTAACTGGTACAAATGTGAAATGAGTATAGCCAAGAGAAGCATAATTAGGTGATACTTGCGATGTGTCTTAAAGGTGAGGAAGCTGCAATGGAGGATATATACAAAGGTATTCCAGACAGAAGAAAACCTTATAGTAGAAAACAAAAACATAGCTTATCTGTATTAGTTATTTAATTCTTTATAACAAATTTCCCCCAAAATTACTTGAATAAAACTGTAAGAATCATGTTATCTTTCATTGGGTTTAGCTTGGCTGGCCAGTTCTGATTTGGAATCTCCTATGACATTGTAGTTGCATGCTGGCCAGGACATAGTAAACTGAAAGTTTGACTAGGGCTGGATTGTTTGTTTCCAAGGTGGCCAGCTCATGTGACTGGTGAGTTGATACTGGTTATGGCCAGGAGTCTCAAATCTTTTTCCAGTGTTCCTTCCATGGGCTACTTTAGTGACCTCATAGTATGGTGGGTAATCCAAGAGACCAAGGTGAAAGCTGTGATACCTTTTATGACCTAAAGAGTCATTTTGCTGCATTTATTTTATTGGTCACAGGGACTAGCACTGATTTAATGTGAGAAGAGACCTTATCAGAGGATAAAGATCAGAAGGCAAGGACATTGGAGGTCATCTTGAAGACTGGATACAACAGCATCCAAAAAAAGGGTGATTTAAAAATAATATTTACCATAGTTGGTTTGGGAAACATTTGTAGACCCCATCATGGGTTTCTTTGTCTACTATCCAACAAGAATATAATGCCTTAAAGGTAAAAATGGTGTCTTTTATCTCTGTTGTTTTCCTCAGTGCCTAGAATACCATTTAGTAAATAACAGACACTTCATATATGTTTCTTGAAGAAGTAAATTCATAAACATGATTGAATATGATCTGAGAGATCAATTAAAAATATCAAAACCACAAGGCGAAGTCTTGATTCAGGAGAATGTGAGAAGCAACATAAATGAGCCAGGGTCTGCATGGAATCTAGAAAAGAAGGTGAGGTGTTTAATAAGAATTGTAGGTGCTATTCAGTATTAGCCAAGGCTTTGTGGGGCAGACATGATTATTCACTCACTCAAAAAGTCTACTTTATGGTGTAGAAAGGGAGTCATTGGATGAAGTAGTCCTCAGAAATACATAAGAGTTCAGATGATCAGGACAGACCTCTGAATCACACCTGTGGATTAGCCATCGAAAGAGCCTCACCTCCCAGTGTTGTCACAGGGGTCACCGCGCTGAGACGTTTATTGTGATAGACTACTACTCTTCACGTTAGAATTTCTTTGGTAAAAATTTGAATTCAATTGTTTATTGTATGATTTATTCTTCATAACCATGACAGGCTGTGGCCAGAACACTTGCACAAAAGCATAAGTAGACCCTATGGCTCCACAAGAAGCAAAGAGGAATATAGGTGATAATGTATTCTGATGCATCAAGAAATCCTGAACCTGGAACCTGGACGTTAGGCCTGAGTCATGCAGGCTGATAGGCTCCTGATGCGCCAACCCACCCCATCGCCTTTTATAAAAGGAGAAAAGGCAGTGAGCACAGCTCTGGGATCTTCCGACCTGGTGGATCCCTCACTCTGCATGGCTGCCAGCACTCCAGATTTGGGGAGCACATCCAAAGAACAAAGGAGCCTTGAGAGCCAAGTCCACTCACACTGCTGTGTATCCTTCATCTTGCACAGCCTTTTTGTTGGTTCCACACTAAACCAAGGAGAAAGCAGCCTGAAAAAGGGCCTAAGTCAGCATTTGTCCTGCTCTCAAACCTGGACCAGCTTTTGTGATCTGTTCTTGCTGCACCCTTGAGCCCAGGACTAACTAAATTAATCTTCATTTATATACAAACAGACTGTAAAGGTACGGAAAACATAGGATACTATGTATTATCTTTTTTTCCTCTTACTTTATTTGAAGGAAATGTTACCATTGTTTTTAATAACATCATTAAAATAGAAGAGGTGAAATACTTTTCTTCTACTCATGAGCTGCTCTTCGGAAGCTGGCAAGGATGGCACTTGTCAGGTGAAGCCCGCTTCCCACTCATATGCTTCCCTTATGAAGGAAAGCTAAGGAGCTACCGCCTTTCTCAGAAGCAACACAAGTGAGCAGAGGCAAGGCCAGAGAGAACATGGAATGCAGCCCTTACGCTAGGGAGAGCAAATATGTATGATAGCCAAAACTAAAGCTCTGTATTTTCTTCCATTGCAAACAAGAGTGCTGAAGTTTTTTGTTTTTTGTTTTTTGGTTTTTTTTTCAAATAAAGGGCTGAAATTTGGTTTCTACAGTACTATTATCACTTTTGAAAAGAAGGACATCCAAAAGCAGTGCTAGGAGTGTCCACATTCCAAGCAGACTACATTCCCAAACCTCAGGACAAGGTCAGAAATGGTTCCCTCTGAAACTGAAATGAATAGAATCAGCAGCTATTCATATACGCCCTCACCCACACCCACACACCCTTGCTCAACTTTTCCCTGCAACCCACTCTGCGCTGGAAATAGATCAATAGGCTGCTCTGTCAGACTTATGCAAGGCTTACAGGCTCTCAAACCTCTCTCAGACTATTGTTCGGAGTGGGAGTTTACCCAAGGGGTTGAGTTGAGGTGTCACAGGGTCTTTCTATACACGAAGAAAGTCTGTGGAGTTGAGATGTTAACAAAACAAAGCAGATTCAGGACTGTAACAGTCTTTGGGTTCTCCATTTCCTGAGTCACCTGTCAGGTGTGCTTCCCTAGTCCCTCCCCTACAAATTCAGCTCTGTCCCATACTCGGGACCAATTTTGTCTTATAGGGTGTTGGGAAGAAACACCACTTAAATAACTCTGATTCAAAACCACGTCAGTGATCCTGTAGATCTTTTTCTGACTCTGGTGACCCAGCCTTCCAGTAATTATGTTCCTGCCACCGACTGTCGGCATCTCAGGTCCAGGCTGGAGTCCCTGTCCTGGTCTCCTGGTCTTTCCTGCCTGGCCGTTGAAAAGATAGTCTCTTCCATGACTTGCTTGACCTGCCTTAGTCTCTGAACTTGGGCACTACCTATTTCTGTTTTTCAACTCTGTTGCATACCAGCATTGCCCAGGAAGGGTTTAAAAGTTTTTTCCAGTTTTATTGAGAAGTAATTAACAAACGTCACTGTATAGCTGAAGGTGTACTGCATGACAGTTTGATTCATATATTTTGTGAAATGTGTACCACAACTGGTATGTTAACACCTACTGTTTTTTATTATGGTATAATAGACATGAAATAAAATTTATAACTTTAACCACTTTCAAGTGTCTAAGTCAGTGATATTAAATGCATTGTTGTGTAACAATCCCCACCATGTGTAACAATCACCACCATCTATCTCCAGAACTTTTTCATCTTCCTAAACCTAACTCCTATACCCTTTAACCCTTCCTTCTCTCCTCTCTCCAGCCCCTGGAAACCACCATTTTACTTTCTGTCTCTATGAATCTGAAAGTTTTATGTACCTCATGTAAGTGGAATTATGCAACATTTGTCCTTTTGTGTCTGGTGTAATTTCACTTAGTATAATGTCTTCAAGATTCATCCATATGTCAGAATTTCCTTCCTTTTTAAGACTGAGTAATATTCCATAGATGGACATTTGAGTTGCTTCCACCTTGTGGTTATTGTAAATAATACTGCTATGAACATGGATGTACAAATATCTGTTCGAGTTCCTGCTTTTGATTATTTTGGGTATATATCTAGAAGAGGAATTGCTGGATTGTAGGGTAATTCTGTATTGTTGCTGTTGTTTTAAGAAATGCCATACTGTTTTGCACAGTGCCTGCACCATTTTGTATTCCCACCAGGAATACATAAGTGTTCTGGTTTCTCCACATCCTTGCCAACACTTGTTATTTTCTGTTTTTGTTTGTTTGTTTGTTTGTTTGTTTTGTTTTTTATAATAGCAATGCTAGAAGATATGAGTGATGCACAGGGAGTTTAAAATGACCAGTGTTCATAGCTCAGCCTCAGACAGTCTGATTTAATTGTCTGGAGGGGAGACCTTGTCAACAATATTTTTTAAAACTTCTCCTGGTGATATTAATGTGCAGCCAAGATTGATAACCTTTAATATATTCCTGGCTTATGCTACCTGACTTCTGTTCTATATTCCTAGCTGCAGTCTCACACAAAGAGACAAAAGTCTAGAGAGATATACCAAGTACACACAGTGGTAACTAACAAGGTCAATCTGATTCCAAATCCTGTATTCTGTCATCTGCATCCTAACTGTATCCTAAAGTAATTGTCACAGGATTCCCAATGCAGTCTGCCAGTGCAGAATACACTAACCCCTTGGATCCAGTTTGTGGGGTGTATTAATTTGCTAGAGTTGCCACAACAAATTACCATAAACTAGGTGACTTAAAATAATAGAAATTTAGTCTCTCACATTTCTAGAGACCAGAAGTCTGAACTCAAGGCATTTTCAAGGTCGGTTCCTTCTGGAGGCTCTGAGAATCTCTTCCATGCCTCTTTTTAGCTTCTGATGATAGCTGCCAACCCATGCATTCCTTGGCTTATAGACACTTCACTCCAGTATCTGCCCCCATCTTTCACATGCCCTTTCTCTCTGTGTCTTTGTGTCTTCTCTCCTTCTGTCTCTTATAAGAATACATGGGCCTTCGATGCAGGGCCTCTCTGAATCCAGGATGATCTCATCCCCAAATCCTTAACTTTATTATATTTCCAAAAACACTTTTTAAAATTATGATCATGTTCACAGAAACCTAGGGTTAAGACTGGACGTATTTGAGGGGAAGGACACATACAACTCACCACAGGAAGTTTTCTATTGGTCTTCCAAATTGTAATCAGTTCTATTGCAAGTCAAGAGTTCAGCATATATCAAAGCTCAACCTGTTAGAAGCAAAGCTGGAACTGGATTTGCACTGGAATCAGAATACCAAAGTGGCCACATAAATCTTTGCCTCAGGCTAAAGAGGCAGCCTGACTTTTTAGTCCGTTTGTAATGGGCTCTGCAGCAAAGTCTGGTCCCTGTAATAGTTTTGAGATTACCTTGGAGCCAACAAGGTAGTACCAAGACCTTAACTCAGGATGCCACAGAAATGCCCAGACTAGAGCACGCACCCCACCTTCTCTTCCATCTTAAAAGGATCTGCTGGCATACAAAGTGTTGAGGCTGCTCTAAGATGGGGCAAAAGGCTCTGATTATTGGAAGGAACTTCACTGATAGCATTTCACAACTCCCTGGTAGAGCTCCACGTTGGTCATGCTTCCATGGTGTCCTCTCTCCCTGTCTCCTTGCATTAACTTATCCTATCTAGACTTCATTGTCCACACTGCCTGCCCTCTGATGATGTCAAGTCTTCTTGGAAAGAAAAAAACAGCAGCAACAACAACAAAATAAACCTCCTTCTCTAGGAAAAGGCCAGTGGTGAGATGGGAAGACGCCTTGTCAGGCTGTGTCACTCCTTTCTGGGCCCTATATAATCTGTGAACAGTTGTTTGGGGAAGGAAATCGCGTTTTATCTCACGAATACCTTTACTGTGTGCCAGAATCTAGGCAGCCCCATTTTTCCAAATGTGCAGGCATCTGGGATATTGGTTGTAAAATCCTGAAATAAATTATTTTCAGTTTTGGAGCATTTGATAAGGTATCTAAAGTGAGAGCATTTGTTTCTCAGCTTTTCAGAGAATTGCACACATAGTTCTCACTGTAATTTCTTTTAATATTTGGAATGATTCTATTACAAACTGTGACTCCTTTGTGAGTGAATACATCTGAGAATCCAAATGTAGTCTCCCAGTGGACTCAGCCATTTGTAAAACCGTCAGAGAATCTATAAGCAGAGGTTTCCAGAAGTGAGAGAGGCAACTCATCAACCTTTATGCATATTCTCCCGACTGCTGAAAAAATTAAATTTGTTTTCACCTACTGAAACCTCAGCACATTTTTATTATATAATTCTAATATGTGTTTAACGCTAACCTGCAGTCAATTTACCCATATGGTGAAAACCTGGTTCTGCATTTTTTTCTTATTGGAACTTTTGCTTTAACTTATCTATTGCTGATCTAATTTCTGGGTCTGTATCATAATGTTTTTGTAACTTTACAATATTTTTTATATGGAGCTGCCGAGAGGTCATTTTTTATTTTAATATTTCCTGTTAGTATGCTTAGTTAATTATATGGAAACACTGCAAGTTCAGGGACAGGGTCATATTAATCCTTGCCTCCCATGGCTTAGAGGAGGGCCTGGTTCATAGTCAGCATCTTGTAACTTGATTAAAAAGCAGGTATGTAAAAAAAAAAGGAAAAAGTATGTATGTGAAGTGCGTTCATGCCTTACGTATAGTACAGAAGCTTAATCTCCTCCAATGTTTCATTTTATCCATTTTAATAGTTCTATAAGTATTCTATTATAAGCCCTCCCAAATCTTAGTAGAGCATTTTTGTTATACATACACAAACAATATGAATATAAAACTTGTATGTACAAATGGCCAGTGGATACATGTAAAGATATTTTACCTTATTAATGATTAAATAAATGCAAGTTAAAACTTCAAGACAATTTTATCTATTGATTTAGCGCAAATCTAAAAGTATGATAACATTTTGAGCTGATGAAAGCAATGCCATACATTGTTAAAGGAAATCGAAATAGGTATATGGATTCAGGAATGAAAGTGTGCATTTTTTTTAGGAGAGCCATCTCAATATTAGGAATCTAGCCTACAAAAATAGTTGCATAAGTCTGTAAGTCTGTATATATATATATATATATATATATATATATATATATATATATATAATGTACAAAGGACTTTGTGATAACAAATAATTTGAAATAAGATCAGTGCCATCTGTAGAGGCATGAATAAAGAAACAGTGGTTCATACAATGGAATATAATGCAACCTTTAAAAAGAACAAGGTAGATATACATAGCCCAGAAAGAATGATCAGGGTATATTGCTATATGAGAAAATGAGTTATAAACTAATTAGATAGATAGATAGATAGATAGATAGATAGATAGATAGATAGATGTAGGTAGGTAGATAGATAGATAGATAGATAGATGATAGATAGATATAGATCTTGCTTTTTATTAGAAAAAAATGGATATTGAAAAGGAGCTAGCCCTGAGAAGATTGGAGAGAAGAGCATTCTAGGCAGAAGGAGAAATGTAAAAGCCCTGAAATTGTGGTCAGAATCTATGGGCTGAATTTCCCCCTCCCCGCGCCCCCACCCCCTGCAATCTATGTGTGAAGCCCTAACCCTCAATGTGACTATATTTGGAGATGGGGGCCTACAAGGAAGTAATTAAGATTAAATGAAGTTATAGGGTGAGGCATTGAAATGCTAAGGTTAGTGTTCTTAAAATGCATTCTGGGGGGATGGTGATGTATTAATTAAGATGGGAAGATGGAGTGGAGTAGGGGACTATGAGAAGGGGAGAAAGAAGGATCAGGAATTTCAGCACACTTATCAATTTTAAGATATCTGTTAGAATTTCAGCACACTTATCGATTTTAAGATATCTATTAGACATTGAGATAGAGTTAGACATACAAGTTGGGGCTCAGAGATGGGAATGCCAAGTTGGATCACATCGGCATTTAGATTGGGTTTAAAGTTGTGGAACTGAGTGAGGATGACCTAGCAATATATGTCAATAGGGAGCTTGGAGGTGTTCCAGAAGTTTGAGGGGAGTTAACGACAGAGAGGCTGGTGAAAGTAGAAGTTAATGAGACGGGGAGAGCACCGGAAACCAAAATGGTCAAATTGCTGTCAAATACTGCTAAAAGGTTGAGTGATGTGAGAACAGAGATTACAGGTGGGATTTGGCAGATTGAGGTCATAGGGCATCTGGATAATAGGAGTTTCAGTGGAGCAGTGGGAAGCAAAAAGCCTGATTAAGAAGAGTAAGAATGGGAGGTGGAGACGTAAAGACAAGTCTTATGTGGAATTTTGCTCCATTGGGGAAGAAGAATGAAGCTGTATATAAAAAGAGATGCAGTTTCAAGAGACAACTATAAAACATATTTAATGATGGAAAATTAAAAAATGTATAAAAAGTAGACCCAATGGTACAATAAACCTCAATACCCATCAACAGCTTTAAGAATCAACACTTTTGTTCATTTATACTGCTATGTACTTAATTCTGTATTATTTTGAAACAAACCCTAGGTATCATTATTTTATCTATATATTTGAGAGTGTATCTCTATAAGATAAGGACTCTTTGCAAAGAAATATTATCATAATACCCTTATGACATCTAAAAACAACTGATAATTCCTTAATATCAATTATTCAGTATTCAAAGTTCTAATTATCTCATAAATGTCATGATTCTGTATGATTTGTTCGAATTAATTGCAAAATGAGATCTACACATTGCAGTTTCCTTTGATTTGACGTTGCTATGTCTTTTAAATCTCTTTTAGTGTAAAGATTCTTCCTCTTTTGTCTCCTTTGCAATATATTTTTAAAAAAGAAGAGAAAAAACAGGTTGTTTGTCCTGTAGAGGTCTCTATAGTCTGGGTATTTCTGATTGAACTTCTGTGGTTTTAACTCTCTTTTGTATGTCCTCAAAATTGGTGGTTGGATCCCAAAGTTTGATCAGATTCAAGTTTAAACTTTTTGGCAAGATTATTTCATGATCGTGGTATGTTTATCTACTAAAAAGAACATAATATCTAGTTGTCTCTCTTTTTGTGGTGTTAACAGCCACTGATGCTCAGTGTCTAGATACTTTAATTCATTAGGGATTGAAAAATAGTGACATTCTAATTTTGTCCTTGCTTCTTTATTTATTAGCTGGAATACTTTTCTCACCACTTATTTGGTTACTTACTGTTACAATTTGTTTAGGAAAGATAGAATAAATATTTGAGTCTTTCTTTTTTACAGTTTTCCAAATAAATAGGCATTTAAGTATTTCTTAATAATGAATAATTTAAAAAATAATATTATGAGCTCATAGATTTTAATATATTAAGTATGTTTCAATACACTGTGGTTATTATCCTTATTAATGCTCGTATTGTCTCCATTTGTGTTCAGCGGAAACGTCTTCAGTTTGATCTTGGAATCCTTTTGACATACTCTGCTAGTTTTTTATAGCTTCCTTTCTATCTACTATAATGTCATATTCTAGGCTCATCAGGTACAATTTCTGTCTTACATTAGAATCAGCTTTTCTCCAAAGAGAATAATTTTTATTTTAAATGTGAGATATTGAAGCATATTTATACATTGATGGGGATAATCCAGATAAGAGGAGATTACTGAAGAAATACAATCCTTGAGTAGGTAAGAGGGGATGGGTTAGGCAGAAGGGATGGTCTTAGATTGAAAAAAAGATATTTATTGCAGTGGTATATTGAGCAAAGCAAAATGCTGTAGGAATATAGGAGCCACATGGCTGACTAGGAAATAAAACTGCCTGTATGATTCTGAGTTAAGTTGTCACATTTCCTACTCAGAAATCCTACACTTACTGATACAAAATTTATTTCTTCAATCAGTGGATATGTTGAATACTTTGTTTTTCCTAAAAACAATTTTCATAATCAAGAAATCAAAAAATATATGGCTATCTAAATATGTTAAACTTCTGAGATTTTCCATGGATTGTTAAGAATTATTTCAAATTCAAAAGAAAAATAGTTAAGTCTCACAAATATTTAATTATTCATTTCTAATTATTATTTTTTAAATTTCCAAGTTGAGTATTCATTTATTTCTGATATTTTAAAAAAGTGAAAAATGTTGATCTTGTGGTTTATTTGCTTTTGCTGGCTTGAATCATAAGGGTCTCATTTTTAAGTCACAAAGTTTCCACCTAATGAATGTCCCTGACACATGAATGGCTATCCCATCTTGTCCAACTTGACTAAAGAGTAGACCCCCTCCTCTCCTTCATACTCACAGCTGCAGCTACATCTATTCCATTCCTCTCTTTTAAGGGGCTGTAAATCATCTGTTCTCCCCATTTACTTCTCATGCTTGTTTCACTATATTATTAATGCTATCAAGGAATGTCCAGTTATTGTAAAAAAAAATTTTCAAATTCACTTTTATCATCTTTAGACCTGGTATAGATGTGCTACGTGAGATTGGCACTCTCTACCCTTCCCCCACCAGAGTTCCTGCTTCCTACATTTCTGGTCCAGCTGGATAGGAGAACAATTTGGAAGAGATAGGATGAGTTTGTTTACGTCATCTTAAAGCCTGACATACATCTTTTCACACCATTCAAGCAACAGACTACAAAAAGACAAACTTAGGGCAAGACTCTGAGGATGGAAGTGGATAGGAAAGAGAAAAACATAGGAAGAGTATTGATGGAAAATTTTACAGTTTTGAAATATTGCTTAGAACCACCCAGCAAGAACTGAAAGAAGAAATTGTTCTCCATTCTCTTCTTTTTTCCTGTGACATCGAGGGCTCTCTGGTCTGATCCTGAAATTGATCTACCTATTAATGATACTAATATAGGTCACCAGCATTAGAGTTAAAAGCTATCCATTTTGGAAAACTTGACTAAAATGATTTGAATGGAAAAAATTTATTCCAATTTTTCAGTAATTACTTTTCAAACTGTCTATGGAACCAAATGTAATCATAAGTTGCAAATATATACATGAGCTGTTTATGTAAAGTTGAATTTTCAAAATATAAATCAGAATCTAATCACTCAGTTTGCAGAAGTATTCACCCTAGGATTCCTTTAAAACAGGAACTTCTTTATTGTTTGTTTTCAGATCATTAACTACTTGATAGAGACTCTATGGGTGAGTTAAGCAACCTAATATACAAATGTTGGAAATTGTTAGACAAAGACAGATGAGAAATGAATGTTAAATAAATTATAGAGAGATAGGAAGAGAGAATTGATTTATTGATCTATATACTTTAGGAATAAATCTCTGTGAAAGTAAGGCAGAGCCTTAATTGCTGCTTACCAGGCACACAGTATAATTTTGTTGTAGTTATTATAGGGAGTAATCAAGTGTTTTCTTATTATAACATGAAATAACAATATTCCCTATTCTGTTCTATAGATTTATCGGCATGCTGTTTTACACAATTAATTGAAATATTTGTAAATCTGCATGCTGCTTGTGAAAGAAAGTGCAGTGTAACTGTCATATATACCCTAGGGAGTTATTAAAATTTAATGAACATCAGTTAGTGATAAATCCTAGAGTGAAAATGTGAAACAGGATGGTGAAGTGAAGTAATTATCCAGGTAATTTGGGAAAATTCAGAGTTGTGTTGCTTTATACTTTTAGGTATTTTTTAAATGCTCCTCTAGAATTTAATTAATATTTACAGCATTGAGTGATTTGAGTTGGGCAAGATTTTAGCAACCTTGTCCACAGAGAGCCCTTGTTCTAACCTGGAAACTAACTCACATACATTAAAGGAAGCATCTCTCATTTTACATGACTTTTTGGCTAAAGGTTGAAAGCTAATAAATACTTCATAACGCTTATTCAACTCAACTAAACAATATCGAACTCTCATCAACTGTGCTTGATGCTGAGATTACTGAGTCCCTAGTCTTATGGGGTTTACAACCTAGTGAGGAACACTAAGATAACACATTATAACTTATGACAGGATATGCTCGAAAAATAATATCTAAGCAAAATTCCACGAGTATAAAGCAAGTGGAGCGATTTCTTCTAACTGTGAAGTCTTTGTGAAAAATGTAGTTTTTTAAAGCCTGGCCTCAAAGGATGAGGAAGATCTCAACAGGCAAAGATGATGTAGAATAATTTTCTGAAGGAAGAGTGTGGAGGCAAGAAAATATAAGACATCCCTAGAGAATTTGTGAATTGTGAAATCCCCTGAGACTAAGATTTAGGCTATAGAAATTTGCTGTGGTATTTGGTAATATGATCTGAGACCAGAATTTTAGAGTTTGGCAAACTAAGACAAGAAGACTGAACTTTCCTAATTGGCAATAGGTAGCTGGGGAAAGTTTTTGAGGATAGGTTGTTCTGCTTAATGAAAGTAACTCATACCAGTTTGTAAGATTGGAAGGGCAGGAACTGGAGTGTTGGAGATCAAGTAGAAGACTCTTGCATTTGACTAGAGAGGAAGAATGAGGCCCTGAAATAGTGTAGGAGCAATGGGAATGGAAAGAGAGGGTGGTTTCTAGATTTCACTAGAGTAGGATTATGATAACCTAGTGATAGATTGGGTAGCATGGGTGCAGAGGTGGTACAGAAGCCTCCTACATTTATGTAGAGGAAGAGGAGAAGGAAATGTTAAGAAGGAGTAAGTTTGGAGAAGGGCTACACAATATTTCAGAAACCAAATGAGGAGAGGATTTCAAGAAAGAGGCCAACAAAAATAAATGATTCAGAGAAACACTGTAAGATGAGGACAAAGAAGAAATATGTAAATTTTTCACAATTAGAAATTTGCTGTTAGTTTTTAATAATGTGATGAGATAGGAAGCCAGATTGCCGTGGGTTGAAGAGTAAACTAGAGGTGTTACCTTAGAGGAAACAAAAGTAAAGATTTATTTTTGAGAAGTGGTGATGAAGTGTAAATGAGAGAGGGTTATAACTCTTTGAGAGCAATAAGTTTGGAAAGAAAGTTTTATTAGAATAAGGAAAGCTGATTCTCAAGAGACAATGAAGGGGCCAGGTGGTAGTTTGCTACATTGTAGACCCCGCAATGAGTTTTGTCTCCCAGTATTCCTGTCCTTCTGTAGTTCCCTCCCCTTGAATTTGAGATGACTCTGTGATCAATAGAATATGATATTCTTGGAGAAGCTTCCAAGCCAAGATATTAAGAAGACCTGACAGCTTCTGATTTTTGTAGTCTGGAGAAGCCAGCATCATGTAAGAGATCTGAACCCGACAGCATTGTGCTGTAGGGAAAACCCGAGCTATTTACATGGAAATGCCACATAGAGAGAGAGATGTCTAGCCAGTTCTCAGCTCTTCTAGGCGTCCCAGCTGATGTACCAGGCACGAGTAAAGAAGCCAGTTGGGGCTTTCAAGCCCCAGGAGATGCCACTTAGATCACTGAGGAGCCCTGCTTTGCCCAAATTGCGGATTTATGAGAAAATATTGATTGTTGTTTTAAGCCACTAAAGTTTATGAGTGCCCATTATGCAGCAATAGGTGATTTCAAAAAACTGGAACTAGTGATTAAAAAAACAAACAAACAAACAAACAAACAAACAAAAAAAACCAAAAAGACTATATTTGAAAGGTTCAATCAATGGAATAAGGCCCCAAAGAAGATGAGAGAAGATAGACTCAAGTGGAAGGATTGGTCTTAGAAGTAAGGACTGCTTTTTTTGAGGCAGAAAAAAAATGAGGAAAGAATGAGTAAAAATTGAGTTACAGTTAGACATGGAGGGGAAGGAAATTGAACCAATTTAAGTTAGACAGTGAGGTACTGTTGGGAATGAGGGCTGCATAAAGGAACTGAGAACTAAAGACAAGAAGAAAAAGTTTTGATTGTGAATTAAATAGGGATTCATCCTGGGACTGGAAAGAGTAAACAAATGGCAGAGTGTCTATAAGAGCCTGGGTGAGTGTGGTGGTCATGAATTTGTAATGAGGCCAACAGCTCTGTGATTTTTTGCACTTACCCTAACTGAGATTAACTTCCTTCAGGGATCAGAACTTACTGTGTAGGTGAGTGAACCGACTTTCTTGGCTGACTTAAGAGATTTGGACTCCAATTATATAAAGAAGTGGGAAAAAAATGTAACCCAACTGAAATTTTTGAGTGTTTCAAAGTCTTTCAGAGACCCTTCCAACTTTTATTAAAAAAATCCATGGACCTGCTGCTTGACCATTTGGAATACTAGAAAAGATTTCCATTAGCAATTGCTGAATCATATACCTGAGATTACAGACAATGCTATTTATACTAAAGAAATTGAGTGCATATCTATTTTAGCTTCCTGTCCTATTTTCATATTTCCATCCATTTGGATTTTTGTCCCATATGTTGTCCTCAGCACTCTGTCTTAAACTGCTGTACAGTTACAGCTCAAAAAACCTTCTGTTCCAAATGAGACTTTATTTCAGTAGGGGGCTGTACTTTCTTTTATTCTATTACTTAACTGACAGATACTGTGAAGTCTAATTAGTCAATTTTTAAAAGCTCTCTGTGATGGCAAAAAGAAAAAAGTTAGTTTTTATGCCCTCAAGTAGAACAAAATGACTCTTCTTTATAGCTCCCTATATGAAAGGTGAAGTACTGAAGGGGTTTAGAATGTGACTAGCTGTGGAAGGCCAAAGCTAAACAATCCAATGACTTTGAGACACTAAAGGAAGTTTATGACACATCCATGTCACTACTGAATAAAATTCAGTTGCTTTCACCTTGTCCCTCCCCCACTGCCTTAACCTCCAGGGGCTTCCTGCTCCCTGACCTCTCATTTCTCTGAGCCTCAGGTTCATGGTTAGCTTGATGGTTGGCTTTGAATTCCTGATCCTACTTATTTTTGTCTCAAGATCTAATTGTGTTGTTTCTCTAAGTTCTGGCTGCTCAGTCTGACTCTGACAGTCTGCAATCAAAGGACCTGGAGTTTCACACTTTGACATACCTCTCACCAACCAGGATGTGGCCCCACAATGAGGAAAGAACTTGCCAAGGTGCAATATCCATTGACCTGTGCCATATAATGCCTAGTGTTGTGGCTGTACAGAGAGGGTACCCACTGACATTCAGAAACTAATTAACATTAGTTAATTCTAGAACTTACTAATTTGGTTTGTTCATGGGAAGGTTCCAATAGGCTCTTTAAACATGATAAGATCATTATAGTTTGTAATGTTAGGGTTGATAAACAATGTCTCAGTTGGATTCAATAAGATCTGAGTTAGAATTCATTACTGATTCTTTTAATCATTAGCTAGAAACTGATTTAGAATCAATTTATGTTTATACCTATATGCTGGAAGTTTATACCCTTTAGGACAAGCATAGACTCACTATTGAGTTAAGTGAATAATAGGCTGAAGGAACTTAAAGTTGTATATCATGGCATGTACCATGGACAAGTAAATTAAACATTTCAACTAAACCAAAATACACTTTTTCTATCCCAAACTACATGCTAAATAGATTGGGAAAAAAAAATAGAATCAAACAAATCTATGGCTTAGAAACTGGGTTGGCATCAACATAGCTGAGGAAATTCAAGCCAGACTTGAGATATGTTGAAAATCAAATTTCCTAAAGGCCTGGGAGACTTTGGCATGCAGTATCGAATAGTTAAATTCTAGAGCTATTTCATTTGTGCCAGCTGCTTACCATAACCAACATCAAACTTACCCTGCAGTTTTACTGCTGAAAATGAACTTTTCTTTGCCTGAAAATGTGCAGAGGGTAAATGGAAAGAAGAGATCCGAACTGCTGTGCAGGAGGCTAAAGAGAAACTTTCGTAGGAGGAGGCTTGGGCATAAAGAACTCCTTCCTCACAGACGTTAGGCAGAATAATTTCCATATAAAGAATAGCTGTTACCTGGTGTGAAACAAGAGTAAATTCACTTCATATGAGGGCTTCCGAAACAATAATTATAACAAAGATGTCCCAAAGATCATAAAGTGAAGAAGGATGATGATAGATGGCAACATAAAGACAGGTAATTCTTTTTATCTGGTGTAATAAGACAACTTTGAATACAGTGCTTGCAGTAGATGCTGTTATGTGCCACCTAGATGCTCCTGAAGGCCTGAGGTGTGGTTCTTTCCAGCTGCCTGGGATATTAGCTGCTGTTAGCTCATAGCTGATTTCCTAACCCTCTGCTCAAGAGACTGCCTTTCTCAAGGTCACAACTCCTCCAGGGTCGGCCCACATCCAGTGACTGTTGATTAGAGGCTACAAAGGCCTGGCCCCTTGTCTTAACCCAGGACAACACTGAAGGGCTATCCCAGTTTTCTAGGTACCTTGTAGGACTGTGGGAAGCCTCTAATAACAAATGCTTCTCACTCTGCCTATTATCCTGCTTTCCTTATTCTCTGACAGGTGTTGTTCCTGAGAGCTCTGTTCAATGAACCTCTTGCAGGCAAATCTCTATCTCAGAGTCTCTTACCCCAGAAACTCAACTTATGATGACGCAAACACTGTGTGATGGGACACAATTATCAACATATGCTGTTCTAGCCTTCCTTTTCCCAATTCCTCTAAAGAGGAGTCAGACATTTATTCATGTCTTGCCTTCTATCCTCCCTCAAGGAGCACACTGCTTTGCAGAGTTTTGATTAAAGGGGAAAGGTCGGAGGTGGGGTGGGAGGGAGGATTAGAATGCTGATGGGAAGAGATGCAGGGTAAGCTGTGGCAAATAATGAAAGTATTTGGGATGGATGGTTAAGAAATATTATTCCCCTCAACATGGCCCCTTCATGGTATTTGAGCAATACAAGCAAATAACTTGGATCGTTGGGAAATTAACTTCTGTGACTAGACTGCTATTTTACGATAAGGCTGGATTACATGGTTCACATTTTTAAGTCTTACATATGGATATGGGCAACCTCACCATTGGATGTCAGTAATCATACCAGCAAAACCATGTATTTTAGAAGCGTTTTAGGGATAGGGCATAGTTTTACTACAGTACAATTTATATTCCTTGGATTCTCTAAATTTAAGTCAACAAAAATAGGTTCAGGACTTTAAGCAAAAGAATTTGTGATAATATACAATAATTAAACTATTGTTTCAACTTCATCATGAGAGACGTCTAAACAAATAACTATTAAAACGTTCTTCAAAAACATCTACAAGTGTCAGCCATGCACATATGAAAGCTAAGGACAACAGACTCTAATGATATAATTGCCTGTGGAAATTTATGGGCAAGAGGGCTGAGACAGTCCAGCAATGAGAATTTTTTATATTCTGTGAGTTATAGTTTTTATTCTAATGCCCAAGAACTATGGCATGCAAGTAGAATTGCTGAGGAATTGGGTCAGGCTGGAGTACATGCAAGAGCATCTAAAGAGGTGACAAACTGAGGTCCCTCTCCTGTGAGGCTCTAATGATTACATCCTAACTAGACCCTCTTAAAGTGGTTTTGGAGTAGTTGTGAATCACAGCATCCTGAGTTACAGTATGAATCTTCTATCTACTTTCTTTTTCTTTTTTTTCAATTAAGAATTCTCAGGAATTTTTTTCAAGGGTAAAAGCTTCTCAAGAATAAGCTTTAAAAAGCCAGATAAATATCTTTCATGATAAACTTAGGACACGTTTTTCAAAGGACATTTCCATTGGCATACAGTTCAAAAAGCTGGTGGTGGTCATGAGCTGTTAGCAGTCTAGGATCATGTTTCTAATCTACCAACATGCTCCAAATGTCATCTTCAGACAAGCTTTCTCTTGAGGATCTCAGTCTCTTGAGTTCAGTTGTAAAGACTCTAAGTCCAGAGATGCAGAACAATCAGGGAAACTCAAGACAAGAAAATTAAACGTTCTTCAGAGGAAAGGATAGGGTGTGGTGGGTTGCCATGTCCTTCTACATGCAATCCCACACAGAGAGCTATTAGGCTGTTCCTGGATCTCGTCTCATTTCTGTCCTGTGCCCATGCTCCTGGCCACATTTGATCCTTGGGAATCAACACCTATTAGCTTTGATTCTGTTCATTTTTATAATTTGTTTTGTAATCTAAAATTCAAAATATAGGTCAGAAGCATTGACATATCTTTTCAAATAATGTTATTTGGTATATATTGTGCATTAGTGTTCCATAACAGAATTATATAGAATTTTAGTACCTTGAATCTTATCTTTTTGTCTTAAAAACACTTAATATTGAAGTATAACATAGAAGTGACAAATAAACATTTTATTAGTATATAGCTCAATGAATTTTCATAAACCAAATACATTCAGTTCAAGAAACAGAACATGTCTGATACCGAGGAGCTTGCCCTGTATTCCCTTCCAGTCACTGCCCTTTTCCCAAGAAACTTGCTATGTTGACTTTTTATTCCTTGGGTTAGTTTTGCCTGTTTTTTTTTTTTTTTTTTTTATTGCATATAATTGGGTACATAAAATATGTACTTTTTGTGTCTGGCTTCTTTCAATCAATATTATGTTTGTAAGATTCATCCTTATTGTTCTACATACTTGTAGATCATTCATTTTTATTGCATAATATTCTATTGTACGAATAGACCACAACTTATTTAAACTTCTTCAATTATTTATTATTTCTTCTTCTAGAAACATTGCCCCTTTTACCAGTTACAAAAATCTAACTTCAATTGTTTTATCTGAATCTCTGAGGCCAAATAGCGCCCTCTGTAAGAAGAGGCTACCCTTCCCTAGGCTTTTCATCCCTTCAATGTCAAAAAGCCATTCTGGTCCACCTTGATAGACCAGAGCCGCACTGTAACACAGAAGCTCCTGGTTATATATTACTGCAGAGCATTTAAAATGTAGCTAATGCAAATTGAAGTGAACTGCTCATGCAAAATACACATCAGATTTCAAAGAATTGGCATGAAAATTATGTAAAATAATTCAACAATTTTTATATCGATTACTTATTGAAAGGATTATGATTTGGATTGAATGAAATATATTATTAGAATTGATTTCACCTGTTTGATGTTTTACTTTTTAAAATGTGGCTACTAGAAAATTTCAGATCACATAGATGGCTTTCATTATATTTTCACTGGCTAGCGCTGAACTAGATCACTATCTTATATAGTTGGCTCAGTTATTCTTCTTCTAAGTCAGGGTGTTAGACCAGGTGAGTTCCCAAGTTATGTGTTCAGAAAGTTCTCTGAAGAGCCAGGTGCCCGTTGGAGCCAGTACAGAGGTGCTCAGACCCTGGTAGAGCAATTCGAGATTGGTCCAAGTGAGAACCTATACATGCCCACCTTGGGACATGAGTGCTGCACATATGCCTCAGGTAGCCAACAAGCTTGGGTATTGCATTAGGCACTGATATCACTTTAATTAAAAATGTGACAAGAGATGTTGATTATAAAAGTATACGAGGCTAAAAATCATGAGAGACTTCACATTTCCAGCCTCCAGAGGGAAAGCACTTTCCGCTTCACTTAACACTGTTTATATCTGCTCTTGGTTTATATGGAAAATGTGGCAGCTAAAGTTCAAACGATTTATATTTGGCAATATAATTTATATGGAGTCATTTTGGAGGCCAGCTGAATAATGAAAGTGTCAATTAATTTTAAAGTTTTTGACCACGTGTTTAGGTTTTATTATCCATAGACCACATTCTAGATCAATTGCAAGCATTCAAATTAAGGTGGTCCCACAAGTCACAGAGCCATAAAGAAATTAAGATGATCCTGGTGAAATAGAAATATGTAATATATAAGAATTTTTTATGGAGATATAATTCCTAACAACTTTATTGAAGTCCATATTCCACTCATATGTGAAGGTTTATTCTGACTTATTGCTTTTAACTTGGAAGAATTCAAGTTAAAACTGTTGAACATTTCACTGGGCAGATAGATTTTAAAATTTCTCAGAACATTTGAGTTTTCATATTTTTTATCCGTGCCTTCCTATTCTTCTCCAGCATCATTATTACTCACTGTTGGCAAATACACCCACATACCTCTTATCTTTAAAAACCCATAGAACTGTGGCCCCTTGGTCGTGCATTATATTTATGCTTCTAATCCCCAATTGCCCTAATCCCTTAATTAAAACTGGAGCAATTTAAATCATTACAATGATATTTTTGTGATTCTATATTTTAATTGCATTTAAATGATGAATATTTGATGCTGTATATTTGTCAGACAAATAATAATAAGTGCCCTAGCTCACCAAAAGAAAGTAAGTTAACTTTCTCAAGTGATTTAAAGCTAGAAAGGCCTGGATTAAAAGAATTAGGAAATTAGATACAACATGTAAATGCGTCCAGGGGGCAAATTCAAGGACTTCATTCTAAATATCTTTATAGGGAAAAAGAAAAATCATGCTGATTTCAGAAAGGATTAAAAATTGAACAGCCTAGAGTTTTCATCAGGAAATGATCTAGTTTTAGAATCTCCATTATTTTTTAAGCTACTTTGGGGACTATTTTAGAAACAGCTCAGCTTCTGTGGAATGATCCTCCGAGTAAATCACTGACTAGAATCTATTTTTCTATCATTGGAAACTCACATAAAATCAGACCACTAACGTCCTTCTCACATAATTTGAGGAGAAATATAAAATATTTCTTCAGAACAAGAATGGGAGATGAGGAGTAGATGTCCTGGGTGCTTGTCACCCACAGAGCAGCCTGCTGTGTTTGTGAATTTCATGCAAGGCCACAGAAGACAAGAAGCAAGGGATACAGCCATTTGGCATTATTTTGCAGGCACGAAAATGATTGTCTACATAGAATCCAGAAGTGTTAGAACTGAAAAGGGACCTTAGAGATCACTGAAATCAACTCTCCCTCTTTATGAGGAAGCTAAGGTCCAAAGGGGAGGTGGCACAGTTGTTACTGGTAGAGCATGCTCCGCTTAGAAAGCGCATTAAGACAAAGGCAGAAAAATGTGCACAGCAGTCTCTCACATGCACATATTCATGCTCTCTCTCTCTCTGATGCTCACTTACCTTGGACCACTGTCCTCAGTAAATTCTCCCAAGGTGATCCAGGGTGAGAGTTTTATGAGGAGAAGAGGCAGCTCTTTTTTTTTTGTATTTTATTTTACTTTTCCAGCTTCATCAAAGTGTGATTAACAAATAAAAAGTGCATATATTTTAGGTGTACAAAGTGACATTTTGATACACATATGCACTGTGAAATGATTATTACAATATGCTAATAAACATATTAACATATCCATCATCACACATAGTTCCTTTTTTTGTGGTAAGAACACTGAAAATATACTCTTGGCAAATTTCAAGTATACAAGTCATATTATTTCCTATAGACATCATCCCATTCAGTAGGTCTCCAGAACTTATTTATCTTATAACCAAAAGTTTCTACCCTTTAACCAACATCTCCCCATTTCTTCCACCCCCCAGTAACCACTCTTCTATTTTGTTTCTATAAGTTTGACTTTTTTTAAGACTCTACATATAAGTAAGATCATGTAGTATTCGTCTTTCTGTGTCTGGCTTATTTCACTTAGCATAATGCCACCCAGTTTCATCCATGTAGTCACAGATGGCATGATTTCCTTCTTTTTTTAAGGGTGGATAGTCTTCTGTTGTGTGTGTGTGTGTGTGTGTGTGTGTGTGTGTGTGTGTATATATATATAAATATATAAAATACTGTTGTCAAGGATGTGGAGAAAAGAGAGCCCTTACACACTGTTGGGAATGTAAATTGGTATAGCCATTATAGAAAACAGTATGAAGGTTCCTCAAAAAATTAAAAATAGAACTGTTAAAGAAAAAACCGCAGGCCCAACATGTCATCACTTTTGCTAAAGCCTGTGATCCAAATGGAGACTTAATACCTGACCTAATTGTAGTTTCAGCCTTCATCACAGATGTAACCTTAATCAGTCTGGAATTTTCTGGTCAAGCATAATCAATCACTCTCCATCCGCCAAAGGAAGAAGAGATAATCTGTATGATAAAATCCTTGCCATTCCCTTCCCCGCAAGAAAAAATATTCTAATCTAAAAGTAATCCTTTTTTTCCCCTTTGCTAATAGTTCCCTTGCCCCATACTTCTTCCTATAGAAATCTTTCACTTTGTATAATTCTTCTAAATGCCCTTCTAGTGGCTAAATGGGATGCTGCCTCAGTCATGAACCAATCGCTTAACAAAACCAATAGGTATTCAAATTTACTTGGTTGAAATTTGGTTTTGATAGAACCATCATATTACTCAGTGATCCTGCTTCCAGGTACATATCCAAAGAAAATAAAACCGCTTGAAGTGATATCCGCACTCCCATGTTCATTGCAGTATTATTCATAATAGTCCAGATAAGGAAACAACCTAGATGCCCGTAGACAGAGGAGGGAGCTTTTTACATGCACCTGGGCTTATCCTCTGAAAAGTCACTCCTGAGAAATCCTTCAGAGGAAATTTTTCAAGTCCAGTGCTGCAGTCTTGAGGAGCGGAGACAGCTCATTTATCCTAAGCCCACAGTTTCGATAATGTGTTGTGCGACACAAAGAAGGATGTGTAACCTTTTTTTTTTATTTTTTATCAGTGTTGTTTGTGGCACAAAGGACCCAGGTTTTATTCATTGACAGCTTATGAACAGCCTCTTTCCAGATGGGCCATGTGTTTATATTTGTGTAGCCCTTCTCTTTATACACACATACACACAGATAATGAAAGACTCACCTGGAGGGCAAAGTCATTAACTTTAAGCAGCTGTAGGAGAATTCTCCAATTTTTATCAGCAATTCGATACTATTGCCTGATCCTGAAATGAAATAGTCAAATATATTCCACCCTATTTTGAGGGCTCCAAAGCCTTCGAGGTTTAACTGAAAAGGGCAAACAGCTCCCACCTACGAGGCTCTTTGCTGTATTTAGCTCCCACACATTCTGCTATTCCCATCTCCCAAATCTCCTCGCCCTCATTCCCTCTAGCACAGGGTTCCTCAACCTTGGTGCTGTTGACACGTTGGGCGGATCAGTCTTTGTTGAAGAGCAGGGTGGAGCTGTCCTGTGTATTGTATTGTATTCAGTGGGATTCCTGGCCTCTACTCACTCCATGCAAGTAGCATCCCTTCTCTGTCATGAGAATCAAAAATGTTTCTAAACTTTATCCCCTCTTGAGAACCATTGCTCCAGCATGACCATTCCGTGGGGATGGCTGACTGCATAATCCATGTCTGCATACCTTTATCTAGTCTCCAGGTGCAGTATCTGCACCACTTTGCAGAGAGGTCTTCAGCAGCCCCAGACCCTCTAGGGTGTGCTGGGTAAGGAAATTTGCAAGTTCCTTTTTTGGTCTCTGTGGCTACTGTGTTTTTTCTGTAGCATGCTAAGAATTTCTCAGATGGCGGTGGGCCTCACTGAGGACAAGATTCTCCAAAGAGCTGGAGAACCTTGGTCCTCCTTAGAGGACCCTCTCACGGCTTCTGCCACTGGCAGCACTTCTTAAACAGGCTGAGCCCTGGCTCCCAATCAGAGGAGAGGAAGGCTTATTTTTGCCTAAGAGTCTAGCTTTTGATTCTCAGGGGATTCCCCCACCTCCCTGATAGTGGTACACTTCCCTCCCAGAAGGTATCAGGAAAACATTTATAAAAAGATAGTGTCTCCTACTCCCAATACAATGGGTTGCAAATGTATGACATACCAACAAGTAAGAGCTATGGATACTGCTTTGCAAAAGCAGTGTCAATTTTAATCATCCCAAATAAATTACCGTTTTCTTCCTAACTAATTACTTTGGTGAGAATAACAAGTTCATAAACCAGTGCGGGTAGAGAAGAGGATGTGTGGGAACAGGAAAAGAGTGGGAGAAGCATTTTGCACTTTATTAAAATAAGTATATCGGCACCTGTTTCTTTATATACAAAAACAAAAAGCAATTTATATATGCATGCTTATAGTCCTCCTCCTTCTGGACCATTTCCCAGCAGCAAAAATATGTCATTTTATAGGGTTTGTGTGTGTATGTGTTTTTTTTTTTTTTTTTACCTCAGTGTTTATGTTCAAATTCATAGGGCTGTTAGTAGATTAGCAGATACACAGATGAGAAAAATATCAGCAGGCAGAATCTTTCTCTTTCTCGCTCCTTAATTTCCTCTTCTGCATGCTGGAACAGAGCTTAGTGCTTACAAAGAGATTCTAGAGGCCATTCCAGGTGAGTGCAGTGAATAAATGGTAGGATAGGGGAACCCCCACTGATACATGGAGAGGAAAAAAGCTTCTTTCCAAGACAGCTAAATCTGTTTGCATAACTCAGTACTCTGTCTGGGACCAATGCTCCCAGCAGGGTCACAGAGATGCTGCTGAGAGGTCACAGAGCCTGTGCCAGGAGAGTACCTCCTGCAGCTGTTTGATGATAGGTAGCATCTCCAAAGGCAGATGGTCCGAGTGAACCCTCCTCCTGATACTGAATTCCATCACTAGCTCCTTCCCCTGGTTCAAGACTTAGGTCTGCTCTGATGTCAGGAGGGAGGTTAGATTCAGATTACTGAATTGTAAACAACAGTGTGTTTAGAGTAAATGGAGAGAGTAGAGCTGTAATTCTGAAGTTTTAGCAATGTTAATAAATCTAAATATGAAAATTTTTTAGCTTTTTTAAAAAAGAAAGGGATTTTCCTTTCAAAGCAGATGTTCTGAATCCCAGCACTGTGGAGCCATCCACAGATGGACTTCATGAGGTTTATAAACCTCTTGAAATTGAATGCACATGTATTTTCCTGAGACAGATTCTACATCTTTCACCCGATTCTCCAAGGGATTCATAATTGATGAAAGGTTAAGAACCACTGTCTCAGAGGCGGTCATGAAGTTGCCCTTTTTGTGTTTATCTAGAATTTTGATGCGTGTGTGTGTGTCTGTTTGGATTTGAAATTTCTGAGACCAAATAGTTTCACTGGTGTTTCTCTATAAGATGTTTTCCTAGTTGGTAAGCCAATTTGGGATTGAAAAATCTCTGGAGACTCCATTTTTAACTGCAATTGCTTTAGGTCTTGCAGAAAGTTTTTTTCATTGAAATTCAATAGTGACTTTCTGTGTAAGATTATGTCAGGATAAGAAAGGTCTTTATTGGGGTAAAAGAGAGAGAAAACTAAATACTCAGGATTCACAATTACTTTTGTACCTTTTAAAAAATATGTCTGAGGTAATTGACTTCCTTCTTGTTGTCTGTTAAGATTACTATCTCTATTCATCTTCCCTGGAAGTAGTGTGTACATCAAATGCTATACAGAGAGCATGGAGTAAAAATTGAAGGTTCCAAGGCTGACTCCAAGCCTAGGAAACAGGTCTTTGCCCTCCCAGACTGCAGTCCTTGTTCGCAGCGTTGCTACCTTCTTCTCCACATGCCATGTCTTCTAATGGAGTCCTGAAATTGGGTCGGGAAGCTGGTCCACCTCATCTTCTTTAAAAGGAGAATGATTTCTCGCCCACTCATTCTCTGACCTAAAGCCACAATGACTTCCTTACTGTTTTCAGACACACCAGACCCTTTCCTGCCACAAGGCCATTCACATTTGCTATTCCCTTTGTTTAGAATGCTTTTTCCCCAGATAGCATCAGAGCTTAAGCTACCACTTCTTTCAGATCCCTACAGAAAAGTCACTTTCTCAGCAGGTCCTTCCCTACTCACCCTAATATATTGATGTCCCTCTGTATTTCATATATTTATTTCCTGCTTTATTTTTCCCTTTAGTACATATCTCTATCTTCCCTATTCTACATGTACTTATTCATGTGTTATCTAGTGTGTATATCTGTGTGTGTGTATGCATGTAGGTGTGCGTGTGTGTGTGTGTATATATATATATATACACACACATATATATATATATACACATATATATACACACATATATATATACACATATATATACACACATATATATATACACATATATACACACACACACACACACATATATATATATATATATATATATATATATATATATATATATAATCTCCATGAGGGCAGGAACGTTTCTCTCTTCCATTAGTACCAAAATTACGTTTTTAGAACAGCTCCTGGTAGATACTCAAAAATATTCTTTGAGTGAATAATCTTAAAAGATTTGAGGGTAAATCTTGCTTATGAAAAAGAGTACTGTGTAACCTTTCAACCCAGTGATTTTGTGATCACGCAACCAAACTAATCAGGCAGGCTGGTTTAAATTGCCCAATAGCCCCTTTCTTTTCATCTTTAAAGCACTTGCCACCTCTATACCATAATTGCTAGATCGACTGTTCTCTTCACCAGGTTAAGTTCTCTGGGGAATGAAGACTATGTCTTTAACTCTGACACGATGCCTGGAGCATATAGCAGGTGCTCAGTAAATGTGGAGAAAAATGAGTGAATGAACAAAAATACAAAACCACTAAGACCAGCCTTTGAGACAGATGTGAGTATCCAATCATGAGATAAAGCATTTCTTTGTGAAAATGTAGAGAACCGCTCCCCATTTGTTTTGAGTTATGAATTCTCTGGAGAGTGGCTAGCCAGGGTGGGGAAGAAACTATGGTCTTTTGGAAATCTCTGGAAAGAAAATCAGTAAGCCACCTTGGATCAGGCTCAAATTGAAGAGCCCAGGAAGCAAATGGGGAAGGAGGCATTACAGGAGCCAGACAGAGTAAGAGGTAGTGATGAAAGTTCAGGTGACTCGATGGGGTAGGACATCTTGGAGCAGAGTTCTGAGCTATGATAAGCAACAACTTGGGCAAAAGTCTTAAGAAAACTAGTTGAGTGGGGGGGATGTGACCCCGGGTTGGTTTTGTGACTGCAACAGATTTCCTTCTACCTTCTACTTTCTACACGGGGGGAGGGGGTGGGGAGGGTGTTGGATTTTCCATCTTTCTCATCTGCATAGTGGTCTTTCAAACCCGGTTAAAACCACTAAGACCTGAAACAGCATGGCTGGTACATTCACTCAAACCAATCCATTCTGTGGCCTCAGTTATCTTCTAATCTAGGCTTATAGATAGTCTTTCAAAACTAATTTTAGTTAACCAAAATTTTATGATGACTTCATTATAAATGTACCAGGATTAGCACATCTACTTTCTCCTTACTCTTCTCTTAATTATTATTATTTCTTTGCTGATGGCATTTCCTTTAGAAAAGATGAAGCCGTCTTTCACTTCCCTTCTATAAAATTGTCATTTGTATTTAAAAAACTAACACCCTTTACCCTACTAAAGAAAATATCTGTCATACACAAGATCAAGATTTAGAAATCAGAAGGTGGTTATACCAGTCAAGAAGTTTCTGACTTAATACATAACTTTTTTTTTTCCTTCATAGTCTTCTTCTAAGTTTTCTCTTTTCATTAAATCACAATGCCAGGCAAAGTCAGGGGCATGCTGTTCTTGTCATTGTGGTTTATAGATGAAATGAAAGCCAGTATTAATCATCTGTCTTGATGTTGGAACCTATTAATTTTTCAAGAACAGTACTCCAATCACATGAGCCCTTCATTCTGTGATCTTATGCAGTGTCATTTGCTTTTCCTCCTCTTAGAATACACCTTAGAAAATGTTATATAACACCATTTTAAAGTAAATCTGTATTTTCACTGGCCAAGTAGATGAAAGTTCAGTTCAACAAAACTATAACTTTCCTTCTATTTTCCTCAGAAATCTTTAAAATATAGTTGGTACTCCAGGTCTAGGTCCACTAAGTAGAAACAAACTTGAGTCTCTTTTGTTCTTATTATAAAAGATTTTATGGAGAACAGACTAAGATCTAATCTCAGATCTGAGGTCCTTAATTTTTTGGTAATGAGAAATATTTTTTAAGTTCTCCAAAATATTGAAGTATAGAAAGAAAGTGATGCTGACAATAAAGTCCTTGAGATATTTAAGTTCTTAAGAGAAACTGGATATGGTAGACCATCAATTAATATTGTTCAGTGAATTGGTGGAGTTGAGGATGAAGCATACTCTTTATCTTCACCCTCATTCCTAGAGAGAAGAGAATGGTGAAGGAGCTGGGGAATGATAAGCTACTTGGTAAGGCCTTGATGTGTCCTGATTGGAACCACTGTGCAGCAAGATCAGTACTGGGTTCTTCTGATAAAGCTTTATTTTTGGATAGTATATTGTGAGTGTATTCTCTGGGAATAAAATTTGTACCCTTTGACTTGATTCCAAGTGTCATTAAATTAAACATTGAGAGATGTGGCTTTAGAAAATATGGATCAGATGTTTGTTTATTACAAGATTAATATGGTTCTTAGGCTGTGAAGAGAATTAAGTCAGTACCATACAAACAGATCAGAGATCTTCAACTAGGATTATTAACTTAATGGCAATTCTGCCTGCATATTTAAAGACAGTATGGAGATTTCTCAAAAAATTAAACATAGAACTACCATATAACCCAGTGAGCCCACTTCTGGGTATTTATTCAAAGAAATCAAAAAAATTAATTCAAAAACATATATGCACTCCTATGTTAATTGTAGCATTATTTACAGTAGCCAAGAAACGGAAGCAACCTAAGTGTCCATCAATAGATTAATTGATAATGAAGGTGTGAAACACACACACAATGGAATATTACTCAGCCATAAAAAAGAATGAAATCTTGCCATTTGTGACAACATAAACAGACAGAGAGGATATTATGTTAAGTGAAATAAGTCAGAAAAATTAATGAACAAAACAAAACAAACAAGCTCATAGATACAGAGAACAAACTGATGGTTGCCAGATGGGAGGGAAGTGGGGGAGATGAGTAAAAAAGATGAAGGAAACTAAGAAGTACCAACTGCCAGTTATAAAATAAGTCACTGGGATGTAATGTATAGTATAGGGAATATAGTCAATAATATAATAATTCTGTATGGTGACAGCTGGTTATTTGACTTGTGACTACACTATAAGGTATATAAATATCCAATCACTATGTTTTACACCTGAAACTGATATAATATTGTATGTCAACTATAATTTTAAAATATATTTTTTAAAAGTCCAATATATGGATGAGTCCATTTTTTCTTCCAGGTATGTATGCAAAAAAAGTAGCTTGACTGCAAGTATATAGTTTTATTGAGGTGACCACATAGTAGAAAGACAAATTAATCTCATTTTGCACCTAGTTTTCATTTCAGCTTTTCTCTGTCTCTTCATTTACTATCATGTTTAATACTAGTTTCCGTTTTTAGCCTTGAGAAAGGGAAGAAGTGTAGGAGATACTTATAACATCTGTAGCAAATGGACAGAAGAGTGACTAATAATAGGAAATGTCTACATGCCATCTGGTATAAACACAGATGTGTGTTTTCTTTAAAAACAAAAATCCTGCACTCTAAAATGGCAAGATTTACAAAACTCTACAGAAAGTCAAGAACCTATTCTTCAGTGGCTCTTAATTAACAAGAAGCAATCCTACTTGTTAGTTTCCAATTTATTTATAGAACTCCACTGCTCATTTCCACTTCTGATTTAGAATGCAGGACTAATGGTGCATTCCAGCATCAATGACAATACCTAAGAAATTCTTTAATGTCAAGTATTACTGTTTTTTCCCTCTTTATGCACTTAATATAGTAAATCTAGAATTAGGATATTCTGTGTTTCCTTTAAAATCTCACCATGGAGTCTGAAATCTTCAAAAAAAAAAAAAAAGCCTAAGGTAGAAGAGATGAGGGAGTTTAAGCATATTTTATGAAGTTATAGGATTTAAGTTTTTAACTATACAATAATCTTTACCTAATAAAAGAAGACAACTATCTGCAAAACTAGTCACTCATATGGAAGGTTGTCTTTTTTTTAAGCATTTATATAGTTAGTACCAATAATGAATTTACTAAGACTACTTAATTTTGTAGAGAATTAAATTCATGGTTTTTATTTGATAACTCATTCTTTTCAAAATTAAGAGGAGTCCATAGTGTGTCTTAACAGAATGAAAGGCTCTGAGGATATGTCCTTTGAGAGATCACCAACAAGTTAAATTATTCCAGAAATAAAAGTGTAGATATAGTTGTAAATGTTGGTATGTCGAGACCATCCCTAGGGCGATCAGGAGGACTTCTGTGGACCACTCTCTTAAAAAATCACAGTATGAGGAAATATGTGCTGAGCATAGAAACAATAAAAAAAGAATATGACATGCCTTCTGTTATGAACATTGCAAGCTTCACCCACCAAAGGAATGGACAGGATCAGTCTTGTGTGGATGGAATATATGCTTAGGAAGATGTTTCTGTTTTAAATCTCAGAAATTCACCTTTTAGTGCTATGAATCCATTGGGCTTGGTCAAAATAAATTTCATGTCCTTTTCAAAGCCTTCTGATTTTCCACCTCTCTTTCTATGAAAAATCGGTGATAAAATTGAAAAGCACATTCTAGTTACCTAGGTCTGTTAGCTTTACTTGAGAGCAATTATCCCTTGTACTATTTACTTCTGTCACTCTCCCCTATAACAGATAATTGACATAATTGCAGCTTCACATTCTGCTTGTCACCTACGGTTCAGCTACTCTGCTCACATGGGAGCACATGAAATCCAGTAGCACATAGAATTCTCATCGAAGTTAGAAGACATTCGACAATGGTAAAAATTGGGCATTTGGTCTCTAACATATTGACCTACTATGTTTTGTTGGTTCTGTGTTCTTTAATTCTTTTCTAGGTTGTTCGTAATTTAGAAAATATCTGCTACCTATGTGCTCATTTGATATATTCAGGATTGATCTGTAAAATTGACCTTATCTTAGTTCTTGGATTATCTTGTTTTGCTTTCATAAAAAAAAAAAAAGAAAAAATACCAAAAATGAAATAAACAAAAATCTAATACAACTGATCTCCGTAGATAGAATACATTTATCCTATTTCTTTACAGATTTATTTTTAATTGTTTCAAGAACTTTTGATAACTGAGCATTAGAGGAAAAATGCTGACAATTTCAACTTTATTAGTTCAAATGTTATTTTCTCATTTTCAAAAGCTTATAAAGCTTATCTAGAAAAAAATGACTCAAGGCATTTGTTACAGAATAATTACATAATTGTCTATGCACTACATTAAATGAATATAAACTTCTTCTACATAATAAAGTTAACATAAAACAGACACTTTCTGGAAATTACAATATGAGGTTTTCTCATATCTACAGGCTCCTCCTGACATTGCTCTACTAGACTGGGAAAAATAGAACAGGCAGGGGCAATGTAGTTAGGCACATTACTACTGAAGAAAGTTGCTCTAAGTTGAGTAAGCAGAATAAAGATTTGAACGATGGGACAACTTCTAAACTGATGGCAGAGATATAAGTATCTGGGAAGCCATCACCAGAATTCCCAGCCTTGCAAATAGTTATAAGAAATAGGGGAGGTTATTTTAAACAAAGATCGCTGCCTGCCTATAAATCTGAAGAGACAAAGCAACAAAGTATGAGCCTATCAAGAGCAGCTAGGGCTTGGCCTTGAGGAGTTATCACTGTGTACAGGACAGAAAGGGTGGTTGTTCTTGTACTAGTAGCCTTTTCAGCTGGCTGCACAGACCCTTTTGTTGCTCACTTTGCTGTGGTATAAGAGCAGTGGCTTTCAAACATGTTGGATCACTCCACAGGAAGAAATATAGTCTATAGTAACAGCCCAACACATATCTACACTTATAAAACCATATCAAGTAACCGAATTAAAAATTTTTTAAAAACTGATACTTATTTCCTATTTTTAGTATATGACATGTGTACATTCCATTTTTTACTTTATGAAACTATTCTATTTATATATTGCTAAGTAAATCTATCTTTAAATTACAGATAAAATTGAAAATCTATAATCTATAAGATAGATTATAGATAATATATATATTTCTATTTAAATAAGCATTCATTATAACTTGCCCATGGTCTCTGAGCATAGTTTGAAAATCAATAAGTTACAACAAATCCTTCCACAGTAGGAGGAAGAGCTCACGGGAGCTCTACTGCTTCACACCTTCCAAAGGGGCGTCTGCTGCTTTGCCTGCATTCTCTCAACACCAGTGCACATAGTTAGCACGGAGTTAATTTACACTTACTGCTCTAAGTGTTCTGACAGTTTCTCTTTGGTTAATTTTGTATTCTCAGCTTGGATGAAAACTAGAACAACAGGGGCCATGACTGCTTGATACATGTATCTCCTTTCACAGCTCCTCCCAGTATCTAGCACAGTGTGTCTATTCCACTGGATGGCTGATAAATGCTGCTAACTGTTAACACAATCACACGGCAATGCGGCAATGGGGAAGGAATATACTTTGATTATTATTTTAGGTGCTGGATATACACAGTATATGCCCTCAGCTAATGTGAGCTATAAGAAAGATAACAGGTCTTTCTCAGAATTGTGGTTTATTCATACAACTAATAGCCAAATTGTCTAATTTAGACTTGGGTAGTACAAATATGTTGTGTTTACTTTTTTTCCCTTAATGTCATTCATGACATAATCTAAAATATGGTGCAAATTAATATATATATATATTTATAAATATATATATTTATCTTACCAAAAATGTGCTCAGTAGCATCTCGTTTACTCCCCACTCACAGCAACCTTTGTACCTCAAGTGCATAGAATTCGATAAATCGTAATCCTGAGTTCATGATAACTATCATCATTGGTCCATTCAAGACTCATCCATCTACCTACCTTCCTCTTAAGCTACCATATCCAAACTGGTCTATAGATTTAATATTGTACCAAATACAACAATACATTGTGAAGTTATTGTTATTAAGGCAACATTTAAAAGTATCAGTGGTCAGGGACATAACTTTTTAATTAGCCAGAGGCACAGAACAGAGAACCTGAAACAGACATGTGTAACTTTTAGTTTATGTCAGGGGATTTATGGTAGGTCACTGTGGAAAGGAAAGGCAATTGAATCAACTGAGCTGGAGAAAAATATGGATCACCAACATTGACTACAAATTAAGAATTTCAATGTGAAAAGCTAAACTTGAAAACTTTTAGAGAAAACATAGGTATATATCTTTCTAATTTTAAAAGAAAAGGATTTTTAAAATAAGATACAGAAGCGCTAATCATAAAGGAGACTGATAAATTTGACTACTCTAAAATTAAGAACTTGTGCTCACTAAGTCATCTTTAAAAAATAAAAGACAAGTGAGAAACTGCAGTAAAATTTACAGTACAAATATTTACAAAATTGACAAGGTTCAGGATCAAAATTATGTGAAGAATTCCTGCAAATTACAAATGATACACACCTCCTTTTCTTTTCATTCTCACTAACTTGCCCCTGCTCTTTCATTTTCCATTGCCTCTGATTCCCTCATTCATCCGACAACAAATTAGACATTGTCTGAGTTGTTCATTTCCACCTCTGTCCCATCTCCTCCAGCTGGAATACTGCCACCACCAGCTGGACTATTAACAACCTAAACAGTTCCCTAAGCAAAGTCTATCACTCCCAAGAACCTTCTTTGATGGCTACAACTCATCACTGCTTATTCCCTTGGAATTCATAGAAAGTTCATTTATACTTGGTTCCTATATTTACATATTTCTTTTTGAATTCTGATTTTTTAGATACTCTATTTGTCCTGTACCATACACTTCAATTTTCCTTGAATTTAAGAATTCTTGTGTTCCATTCTGTTTTCATGGTCTCGTTTCTGCCTGGCTTTTATATCCCACAGCTTAGCTCAATGTCATACGTGTGATGCCTAGCCAGCAAGTGGCTGACTGATTGCAAACATAAAGATTTTACTCAATTTCATCATAAGCCCTTTAAAAAAAATAGAAGAAAATTAAGGTGGGTTTATCCAAGGAAATAAAAAGACAGCAGTTCACACACATAAATGCCTAACAAAGATCTTAAGTCAGTTATAGAGACATATGGAAGAGATTTAAAAATATCCATTTACAAAGACATTGTGAAGGAGGAAGAAAGCAATGTAAACAAACCAAATTAAGAAAAAATTACATATTGGGGTAGAGAAAGACAATAAGCAGCAAGATTCAGAAAACATTTCAGATGGCAGTAAAATGTTCAAATAGGATGGCAAAAAGTAAAAATAAATGACTAGACTAATTAGGATTATAAGCAAGAGATTGTTTAGAAGATAAAAACACAGATGTGTTTATATCTTTCTTTAGAAAAAACAGGTGGAAAGCAACCTTTATCAGACAATGATTTTCCTGGGAAAACAGATGGAGACGGTTTTAAAAAAAAGTTACCTGCTAACAAATTAGAGGAGGCTGCAATTCTAGATAGCCTATGTTCATAATTTTTATAAGAAAGGAAGAAAATTATGAAGCATTGATTTAGACATTTGTAGATGATAACAAGATCATAAGAGTTTCAGGATGATTAAAATATAACAAGGTGGGAATTAATCTGTTAATTAAAGTTTATATAGGTTGAGAAATCAAAAGTGAATTTAGTTTGGGCATTTAAGATGATCCAATTTTTTTGATTACTCAAAAATCCTTGAACAAAGGTGATTATTTGCAAACTGGAACTTCACTAAAGCATTACCTTCTAGCAGTGAATTTTGATAAAGGGAGAGTTCATCTGCTCTTCAGCCTAGGGCTATTGAGTTACTCAGGCTCCAAAAGATCCTAATTATGAAGCTCATTCCCATACAGGATACCTAGTTTTATTGCATTTCATTTTATTATACTTCACAGGTGTTGCATTCTTTACAAATTGAAGGCAAGACTCTCTAATAGCAAAATGATTACAGCTCACTTTATCGTGATATTCACTTTATTACAGTGATCTGGAACTGAACCTGCAATATCTCCAAGATGTGCCCGTATAAGGTACTTTTGTAACAATATTCCTTAGGAGAGCTTTTCAGTACAACTAGGTACCTACTATCTTCTTCATCCAGGTGCCTAAGGTCAGCATGCATTTTGTGTTGAAACCTAGAGAGCAATAATTACTGAGTAGTAAGTCCATGCCTAGTGCTGCATGAAGTACTGTCAGATCAGGTCAGAAAAAGAAAAATGTTTTCAAACATTCTGCATTCTGTATGCACTTGATTAATACAGATGCACCCAGCCATTCATTTAGTCAGCCATGGAAGGCATCAAGAATATAGAGGAGGGCCATATTAAAAGAAGCAAGAGAAATTGGCATCAAGAGTATATGAAGGAGGCCTTACCTTGAAGAGATAAGGTTAGAAAACTCTGATGTGTTCCTTGCGATGAGGAAGAAAGTTGATGCTCACTTTAAATGGTTTCTACCTTCCAGGAATGCAAGGGTTAAGCTCTTCCTACTGTGTTAGAGAGTGTGTTGGGGGTTTGGAGATGTTTGAATGTTCCTTAAGAAATTAATATGAGATAAGAAATGGATAGTTGAAAAGCACCTGGTATAAGGGTATCAGGATATCAGGAGTGATGAAAAGCAAGACTGAGTGTGAATTACAGGTTAAGAATAGTAGAGACAGAGGGCTTAGTGGCTAAATATTTAGTTGTTGTTGTTGTCATCATATATTCAGGGCAACAAAAGTGTGCTGGCGTCCTGCCAAATCTTCATCTTGGATGACTTGACCTGATGATATTTCTTTCTTTCAATGGAAGGTGATAAGCAGAAAGCCTGGTATGCAACTTAAAAATTGTTTAGAAGAAATAAGCTTTTGAAAGAGAAATGAAGAAAATTAAAATGTAAATTTGGAATTACTGTGAAGGAGAGATATTTAATAATTGAACCTGTCTAGAGATGGCAGGGTTGACTTGAGAAGGGTTAAGTTCCCAGAAATAGGGAAACTCATAGAGGCCAGGGAATATAATGATTGGTTGAGATTAAAACAAATGAAATGTAATTTAATGATTCTCAGGATAAGTTTGAGTGGCATTCTAATGCTAAACCAGGTAGACTATGCCTCTTCATTCCTTGTCCAAACTGTGCTTAATATTTATTTTTAATGAAGCAAAATAAATACAGAGATAGGAATAGGTCATCTGTAGGTTTCAAAATCCCTGATATTTCAGCAGAATTTTGAACTAGCTTGAGCATCACCACACTGCTGAAACTGACTGTTTACTACTTCATCCTCTGCCAAATGCTTTTCGAAAAACATTCATTACTTTCATAACAAAAGTTAATATGTAAATACATTATGCTTATAAAATGTTTAGTTAATGTATAATGAGATAATTTATTTTACTCTTTCTCTGTTGTTGGGGATTTAGTTTGCTTCCAATTTTTTTCTTATTCAAAATAAAATGTAATGAGCATCTTTTTACATACTGCTTTGTTTAGACATGTTAGTGTGTCTCTTGGATAATGTGGGATTGTTGTGTTGAAAGATATGCAGACTAATAAGGTAACTTCCTGAGAGGTTATATCAATTTACAATGCCATCAATAGTGCATGAGAGCATGCCCGATTCTTTAATAGTCTCATATAACATATAACTACATCCTTAGTATGATGAAGAAAATAAAAAAGGCAAACTCTTTTGTCTTCTTAGGCTTTTAAATCAGGAGAACATAACATGTAAAAGAAATATCAGATGATGTATATAACAAAATAAAATTGTGAAGATATATCCAGGTATATATTATGTGACTTTTACAATATGCTAGAAATATTATGTTAATCAAAATGTTTGTAAATCAATTTATATGGATGGGTTTTTCATTTTCTTCTATCTTTTCATGAATTGATTTATTTTGCTGAGTGGTGATCATGCTATATTACAGTTTTCTCCTCCTTTCCTCTTTAGTTTGCAATCATTAAAAATAGCTACATAACATTCCTTTAATGGGATGTATTTAACTATTCCCTTTAGATTGTCTTCAGTTTTTCTTATCATTAGTAAAGCTATGATAAACATTTTGTGGCCTATTTTTTTCTCTACATTTAGCATTATTTACATAAAACACAGTCTTAGATTGAAATTACTGGGTCAACAGTAATAATCATTTTATGAGTTTGATATTTGTAGCAAAACACTATTTGTAGAAAAAGTTGCACCAATGAATAAGATACCCCTTTCACCATACTTTTGCCTATTGTTTTATTTCTTATACAACTTTTTAAAAGTCTGCTATTTCCATGTTGTCACATGCTGTTTTAAATAAATGTTATTGGTGAGCATGAACTTGACATACACCTCTCTTTCGTACACACATAAAATTATCCTTTAGATTTATTTCTCAACCTTGGGTATTGCTGGATAACTCTTTAATTGTAAGGAGATGTCCTAGGCATTGTAGATTGTTTAGCAGCTTCCCTGCCCTCTTCATACTAGATGCCTACAACATCTCCTTGTTGTAATAAATAAAAATGTTTCCAGACATTGCGTAATTATCCAAGTGGGGACAAAATCAGGCCTACTGAAGAATTTTATTTTTAGCAAAAAAATTTCCAATAATGTAGTAAATTACACTTAGCTGATTTGTTTTGGAAGTTTAGATGTTTGTATCTAAAGTAAGAAAACTTCATAAGTGTGAAATAACTGCAAGTGAGGATGGGTTAAAAGTGAAGAGCTTATAGAGGCTCATTGAGGTTAATCTGGAAAGTTTCATGATAGAGCTGAAGCTAAATAGATAGACAAGCTCAGAGAATTTAATTCAACTGCCCAAGTTCGCTTTCCAAGTAGATAGGACTAGGATGGAAGCCTTTGTTCTCCAGGCCTTAGGTCTTTTCATAAACCCACACTAACACTCAAGCCACCCCTGCTCTTCATTGTAATTCAGCTGTGGACATCTCCTTCAAGAAACCTTTTTCAGAAAATGCACCTGAGCTACAATTATTGCAACCTCTCTACTAGAATGTAGCATGGAGTTCTTCAACTGATGTTTGATGTTTAAATGATTGTTGCTGGTACTCTAGGCTTGATCCCAATGGCATGAAAACTTTTGGAGAACTTGGATAAAGGGCTCTGACCGCAAAAGGCACTCATGAAATACTATTAACTAGGACAGCTTCAGTAGTATCATGAACTATTTTGTTAGGATTATGATGATCCTTTAAACTGGCCAAATGAAGCTAGCCCCTTATTTAAAAAAAAAAAAAAAAAAAAAAGGAAAAGGACATGAACTTTGGCCAGTAATGGAAAATGTGAGCAAAACTATTTTTAAATTGAGTAGGTTTTTAGTATGCCATCTTTAATAAGAATGAGAGACAGGAAAAAAGAGTGATGGATTAGAAAACGAGGGAAGGAAAGGTACCCAAGAGGCAAAGCAAAAATATAACTTCCAATGGGAGAACAATAGGAAGATTAGTACTAAAGTGAAAGGAGCAGCAGCACCCATTAGTGTCTAGTAAAACTATTTCATTTCTATGGATTGTAGAACTGAATTTTGTTCTGCATAATGCAGAATTGCTCATTAAACACACATTTACTGAAGAAATGACTGAATGACTGTCTGAACCTGGCTTCTTGAAAATCACGTTTTTTGCCTGCAGCAGAAAGTCCGGTCCAGATTTTTACACGCGTGGATAAGAATGGAAAATCACCAGATTCTTTCAAACTTGCATCAAACACCTAAAACTGGTTTGGTTCAGTCCTAGGAACTGCAGGTGAGGGACGAATGCACAGGAAATATGAGAAAGAGTCTTTGGCTGTAAGGGTCTGACAATCTTGTAGGAAAGATAAGATATTAGATGGCTCTCACCTTTAAGGAGTTGCTTAGAGAAGTCTGGATGGTTGTCCAAAAGAGAAGGATATTGAGAGTCAAAGGCTACTATGTATTTGGAATTTGTCAAGACATAGGGGTCTTCTTTTTCAGCCCTCTTAACTTCTTTCCCGGAATCCCATCTTAAGGTGGCAAAGTTGAGAATGGTTTCAAAAGCTATGGTGACAGTAGTTGTAGCAAGTGAAAAACAGAAAATGAGAAATCATTTACTCTGCAAACAGATATTTAGCTGTTCTTTGTGAGGTACTAGTACTGGCTATTATATAGGACTAAAGAACAAGTAGGATATGATTTCTACTTCCAGTAGCATTTATAGTCTAATAAATACTTCTGAAGAAGCAGCATACAAAGAGATTTTTAAAGATAAGATAAACTCAAATTGGAATTTTAGCTCTGCTAATTTATGACCATGGGCATATCACAAAATTACTATTCTCATTTTCTCCATCTGTAGAATGGAATTAATATTTTCTCCCTCATAGAATTCTTATGGCAATAAAATGAGACGATGCATATATGGTATGTGGAACACAGAGCTCTTCAATAAAGGCTGAGTGCTGGTTATTCAGATGTTAAAGCTTTTCGAAAATTATTCAACACACTGAGTTCAGTGTTAGTAATTTATCTAAAATTATGACATAGGCTAAAATGTAAAACTTTAAAAAGAATACAACTTAAAGTCAAAAGGTTTTAATCACTGGGGAGCTTCCCCAGTTACCAGGCAGTTGTGAGTTCAGGGAGCAAACTGAAGAACTGAGTCTAAAAAATGAGTCAACCTTTTTGAAAGGAGTATTACCACATGTTCAGATTTACAAAAAGTGGAAGGAAATCCGAATTGCAAATTTAGTTCAAAGATTAATTATTTTATATCTATTTCAGAGCAAAGTGCCAAATGGGAACACCGCTAACCAGGGTAATCACCTTGCAATCTAATCAGGAAAGGATTTAGGGGTATTCATCCTGGGGCCCAAGGCAGTGCTGGATTAAGTTTCAAAGGGACAGATGCATAAGAAGAGGCACAGTTATTACTGCAAAGCCATGGTTAGGGTCTAGGAGGGATACTTTTACAATATTGATCACCTCTGGACACAAGATATTATTGTCTTGGAAAGGGACCACAATGTCACCAATTCCACTAGATCCCAAGGAAATAAATTGTTATGAGGAAAGGGTGAAAACAGACAGATCTTGATCACACTTGGCCCTTCTCTGCTAAGAGTATTCAAGTTAGAAAGGAAGATAAAAGGGAACTCAAACTCCAGATTAAAAAATAATTTGCATAGAACACTAGTGATTCACCTAAAGACAATCCCCTAAGGCAGGGAGAAAAAAAGGACTAGGATAGCTCCTCAAGTAAGCCTGAGATTTATTTAGCAATTCACTTAATATCTTATCTTCTTCCAAATGCAGATACTTCAGTTAAATTTCAAAGATTATAGTTAGCTTTAAAAATGAGAACTCAGAAATAACCTTAAGCTTTCCATTTAAAACTTCCTATACCTTTTTTTATTGATTTTTTTTTTTTTACACATAAATGTCTAGGTCAAATTCTAGGTGGAATTTCTGCATAAAATCAACTCATTAACTTTAAAGATTTATCTATCTCATTGTTTTTTCATCAACTGTATGAGAAAATGATAATGAAAATTACCTGATCAAAAAACCCTTAACATTTGTGTTTGAATTAAAAAAAAAAATCCTCAACATTTATGTTTTAATTCATTGTTATCCATCTTGAGTAGGCAGACATCTTCAAAATTATTAATATTTCAGTGATTTGAACAGATACAAAATTTTTTGCTAAACCTGATTTGGGGCTTTTAAGAAAAATGTCACTAAAACATTTAATTTATTAATTTCTCATAGTGTGTAGGAGTTGAATAAAAGATTTTCTGATATTTGCAATACTCGTGCACCCTTGTAAATAAAATTTAGTACCTATTGAAAAAAATGTTATACCATTTTCCATCTAGTTCTAAGTTGCTCTGAAAGGCCCAGATTATTTTATTTTATTTTTACTACTATTATTATTTTTTGTATTGCTAAGACACTTGAACCTTATTGCCCACTATAGAGATAAACCTTCTATTTACTTCCCAAGAAGTTGTTAAGTTACAGTGAAACTTCGTCGGGTCTTTTACAGTTTGCAAAATGTTTTTCAGTTTCCTTTGGTTCTTGGGATAACCCTTTGACAATGATATATTTATGTTTCCATATTACACATGAAGAAACTAAAGTTTAGAGGGAATGAAGAATTTCATTCTAGAATGATATTCTTCATTCTAGTGAGTAAATGCTAAGCCAGAACTCAAGCCCTGCTCATCTAATACTAGAACTCACACTTTCCCCATTACACGAAATTGGAGCCATTCAAAAGTAGTCATCAGGAAAGATTCATAATGGAGATTATTGAAAAACTAGACAAGAGTTATAAGACAGTTTGAGGAAAAGTTTGCAGACTATCTCAAAAGCAATGGGAAAAAAAGTGAAATATGACCAAGACAGTTATTAATCAGTGATACCTATGTTCCTATATAGTTTCCAAAGTGTTTCATATGTTTTTTTGAGTATTGTAGTAACCCATTGAGATAAGACTGATGTAATTATTCTTGTGTTACAGTTGAAGAAACTGAGGTCTCTAGGCTTAAAATTGACAGCTAAAATTGGAATTTGAACCCTCTATTCCCAGTTTGTAGTTTTCTTCCTCTGTTAGGAGTGGTTTTCAAAATATGGCCCCCAGTGTTCCTGAAGGCTGCAATCTAAAATGTCTATAAGACCTTGCTTATAGCATCTTATTATATATGCTCTTAGTTATTTCTTATTGAGTAAAACCAATTTACCAAGTCTTCAAAATTGCTGATGTTCTTGTTATTACCGAGTTCTTTATCCACTGGAAAGCGAATTTATGCACATAGTAAAGGGAGTTGATCTGCCTATATTAATCAATGTTTAGGAAACAATGCACTATACACCTCAGAAACACTAATAGTAGAAAAAGATTTAAATTAATCCTTTTATGCTATGTTCCTCCATGATGTTTAGGGATCTCTCTTTGCTGTATGATCCCTGTTGCTGCTAACTTGACAGCCCTCTCTCAGGGCACCTCCCCTAAGGCTAATAGTTCTCTGAGTTGTTTTTTTCCATTATTGACAGGAATGAGCAATAATGGTTCTAGGAAAACGATGGTGGGTGGGTTTGAGGACAGAAGGACCGTTTATATTAGATAGCAGTAGAAAGACACAGGGAATGTTAAGTTATCCAATAGGCACAAATTTGCAATGAGAAAATATAAAGAGAAGCTGGTTTTTCTATATATTTGAATCTTGTGGTTTTTAGTTTAATGTTGTTTCCATGTTGAAGTGCATTTAGAAGAAAGTCACGGCAACCATTTCAGTGCTTGGGCTTGCAGAGGTCTTAATCTTGTTTTAGCTAAGAACATGAAGGCACGGTTCTTAGTTATGTCACAGGGGGGAAATTGGAAGTCGTCTGCATGTATTTATGTCTCTTTCAGCTGTTGTTAGAAAAGCAGCCCTCAAATCATTCTCTACCATAGGTGATTAAAAATAGACAGGGAGGAGAGAGGGATATAGTTGCACTTTGCAGGACATATAAAAAATGCACATGCTGCTAAATTGTTCAAGCCACAGGGAACACTTCTTACAGGTGTTCCGCTCTGTAGAGGTTATTCATTTGCCTCCAAGTGCAATCCAAGGTGTTGACTTGAAGCTTTAAGGGCCCCTCTTCTGTACTCTGCACCTCAGGTACCTGGAGATATCAATACTTATCTGAGCTCAGTAGCAACCATGCTGTTCCCAGCTCTGAAGTACAGGGCACTGGAAGCTGGGCATCTTTCTCATGGAAGGCTTTTTGCCTCTGGAATTTCCTGCCTGTCCCTGTTGGCCAGAACCCCACCTTACTGACCTTCTGGGACTCATGAAAGACTTGTTTTCAATATAGTGCTTACTTATGGAAAGAGACTTTAAGATCATAATTTTGTAAAAGATAACTTAAGCAATTATCATAGCTCATGTTCTTCTGGGTGGTGATTTAATTTTGGTGTTTGCTTCCTGTAGCAACTTCAAATACAATTTTAAGAATAAACATACCATATTAAGTGCCTGTCCTTCAGAATGAGTGAGAATGCCTACCTGAATGTGAAGATATCTAGGATTCTAAAAATATAAAAGGTATGTGTCAGATTAATGCTCCTTCTAACCTGGTAGCTCAGATGTACCCCTGCCTGCAATAACATAACCTTAAATCTCAAGGTAGGTAATAAACCTGGTCCTTTTTGAAGGCTCTAGTGGGGTGTACATGTGTGTTTGTCAAATCTCAATCCTACCCTGAAGAGGAGCATTGGCTTTGGCTGGACAAGAAAATATTTACTCTGGACGATTATGCCAAGACATTAACAGCTGCTGGATTAATTATTGATGGAGTTAGTGTCAATCATTTGAGAAGAGAACCAGAGAATAATATTTTTAAATCATCTAGTCAAAAAAAATCTCTGCTAACACAGCTCTCTTGTCGTTTATTACTCTTGCACTTCTCCAGCCAAATAAGATGTAATCTCAGAAAGCTGCTCTTCTAGAATTATTTTTCCTTTTCCCTTCAATGTTTTCTTTACAAGAGCTCTCCCTTTCAGAACTCAGCACCTTGATTATGTTTGTACTGTTTTCAGAAAATGCCGTACAACATGCTAACCGATGATATGTTGTAGTTTTGGAAACTTAAATAAAAACGGAAAAGAAATCCGGAGGAGCACGGACACAAGAGCCTTTCAGATCCGCGGTGGGGCTGCGATGTCTTTAGCGCTGCGGGCCTTCCCGGCTCCGCCAAAAATGCTGAGGCTGCTGCTCGGTGTGGTCTTCTAGCCGAGAGCTGGTCAAAGAGGAAAAGCAAATAGTTTGGCTGACGATCTCCAAGAAGAGAGTTTGACTCTGGCTTGACTAATATGTGAAAGATTCACCCCACTGCGCCGCTTGGCATCCTGGTTTTGGGACCTTGGCCGTTGCCAAGAAATTTTTCAGCGACCGGAGCCCCGAGGCCGAGGACTGCGAGGACCCCCTGGTCGGGACGGAGCCTCCTGTCCCTCGCTGTGCGCGCACGCTTGGAAAGGCGGGATTTAAAGGCGGCGATACTGCGGGAGGCTCTGCAGTGTCAACGAGCCCCCGAACGGTCCCGCCTCATTTGCCCTAGTGTGTGTGCCTCGCAAGTCCCTTCCTGGTAAACCGTCACCGGCTTCGGCGCGCGGGAGTGGCGTTGGCGTGTCCCAACCCCGGGGTCCTCGGCCAGGCCAGAGGGCCGGCCGGGCGGGCTGCTGGCTGGGACCCGAGCCCAGCCTCCGCCCGGCGCGCCCCGCGGGCTGCAGGCACACGCCCCTCACCTGGGCGAGGCAGGGCGCGCCTGCGCTCAGCGCCGGGGCCGCGGCCAGGAGCCTCAGCCCCACGTCTGCAAGAGTTGGACAGTTCCTGGGCCGCACCGGAGCCGCACCCGGGCCGCATCCAGCCGACCTGTCGCGGACGCTGCCGCCGCCACCGCCCGGGCTGCTGCAGATCGTGGAAGAGCGTCTGCGCGAAGCGCCAGCGCAGCCCCGGCGGGACCGCCGCAGCCGCCGGAGCACGAGCAACAGCTTCTCGGCCGGAGAAGCCACTGCCCCACGCGCCAGCGGCCCGCGCGCCGAGGTAAGCTCCGGGCGCCCAGCCCAGCCCCGCGCCCCCGGGACCCGCGCCGCCTTCCCGCCTGGTCCCCGCCCGCCCCCTCAGGGCGAGCGGTCGCCGCGGTGAGCTGCCGCAGGGAATGGCCCGGAGGCCCCTTCCCGATAGTTTGCACAGTGCCGGGTGCTCCCACTTGTAGAAGAGGACGCCTAGCTGCGCTTGCCGGGGCTATGGGGTGTGAGGCTCCTGTGAGCCCCCGAAGTTAGAAGTGGGTCGTGGAAGCCAGAGGCGTGGAGGAGTCCCCAGTGTGGGCTCCTGGGCTCAGATTACCAAGGACGGGGAGGGGATATGGAGAAGGGGAGAGGACAAGGAGAGTGCCCCTCTGTGGTTAGCCGCAGTGTCTCCACCACCTGGGCTTGGAAGTTTCGGGCTCGATGTCTCTCTTCACTATAGGGGAATGGATATTTGAGGGAAGGAGATGTAGGAGAAGGATAGCAGCAGAAGCTTAGGGTCCCGAGAGAGTTCTGAAGCTAAATGAAGGTGAAATGGGGGCGGAGAGGCAGAAAGAAGGTATCAAAGTTTGCACTTCTGGGATCCCTGAGTGGGGTCTGGGCTACCAAGCGCTGGGTGAAGGTGTCAGCCCGGTATGGAAAGACACTGTGGGACTGCGGAAGGGACAAGGAGAAGGGCGGGGGAAGACCATCTGTTTCGCCACTGTTATTTGCGGGGGCCGGTGGGGAGAGCTGGCAGGACGATGCTTCTCCGAATGCTTTCCCAGGCTCTGGAGGACATTTTTTTTTTTTTTTTTTCATGGTAACCTGGATGGGGAGTGTTGTGGTCCTTCAAGGAAAATAAATTTGCCGTCAAACTCCCTACCCCCATGGGTATAAAATAAACACAGTTTTGGAATGCTCTCATAAGTTCTTGGCTTAGCCAACGTCCTCTTCATTTTCGTAGAGAGATGTGGTTTGCAGTTCATTTTGGTTTTGCTTTGCGCAGAAACATCACCCCAAGGTGAATGCAAACTTTGTTAATATGTAGCAAAACATGATCACAAAGAAGAAATAAAACATTTGCTTTATAGAGTCCAGCCTAAAGCTTGGAAACTGGCAGCTTCTGAACAATGCATGAAGCTGTAGGAAATGCAATTCTCAAATTAAAAAGCCTTTTCATAAGGTCGATAAGCCACTTCTTAGATAAAGTTGAAGATTTTGGCTTGAAAGTCTTTCCTTAAATATTGCAGGGCCCGATTTCACTGATTTTTTTTTAAGTGTCCTTTTATCTTATTTTAATGCCATATGTGCATTGGGTATGTGCTATCCCATCCTTGTAATAGATAAATTCCCATAGAATGCAGATACCGCATTGCAAGTTCTGTTGTTGCTTGAGGTTTTTAACGCGGAAAAAAATTTTATTTGGTCAAAATGTTGGCTGTAGTTCAGATTCTATATTCCCATAAATCAAGCATTTTTGGATTTATAATTTACGTCCCTACTCATTTCCAAAAGTGATTTGAGGAAGCTTGGAATGAGAACCACAAATCAAATAGCTATTCTTGTAGCTCTCCTTGACCTCAGTTGAATACATTTGTAGTAAAATGCTTTTGAGAAGGTGAATTCTTCTAACAAAGGAAAAATTACTGTCCTTTCTGGAATCACCCTAGTGATATAAATGTTTTGCAGTATCATTCCTTATGTACTTCATTTGCATTCTATTATTTTAGCTTAATGGTCTCTTTATAGAAGTTTAATAACTGCTAAGTAGCATCTTTGATAAAGAAAAACAATGTTGATATTTTATAGCTTTTAACTAATATACAGATTCACAGAGCAAAAAGAGAATGGTGAACTTAATAAATCCTTCTTGAACTGAGGCAGGAAGGAAACCAAAGGAGTTGTATCCTCTACAGTCAAACCAGAGATGGAACTGTCGTTAGTACTTGTCACCCAAATATGGCCAATTAGGGAGACATGTCACCAGTTGGAGGATAACTTTACAAAGTTTAACTATTATATATGGATCTATCAAAATATATCAGGTGTTCTCAGCATTTTTTTCTCAGGCTAGTGACCTGGTTCAAAGAGAGGGAAAAAAATCCTGCAAAATAAACACAACTCCAAAAGGCAAGGTGTCTACATAGAATAATGCTGTGTGGAGCTTTCACCGTGGAAGAGAAAAGAATCTAAATCCTTGAATTGCCCTTCCCCATTTCAGATGTTTTTTTCTTCCAGCTAAGTTTGAAGATATCATTGCTTGATTTTTAAAACAGCAACAAGTTTTATTTAAAAAATATAAGCAATTTGTTTACTTTTTTCAGGAGCAACTACTTCATTTGTGAAAATCTTTAACAGAAATAAAGAGCAAAATTGGCTTTCTGTTGTTCCTATAGATCCTGTGTCTTCAGTGATCTAAAGAACAATGACCATGTTTGGTTCAATTTCCCACTACTTTTTATTTGCTTCTGTATTTTTATTGTGATGCTTCCTGCCCCGACCCCACCATTTCACTATCTCTGTTTGCTACCTCCCTCATTCTGGTGTCTGTTTCCCATGTATCTCAATATGGTCTTTTTATGCTACTTTTTCTTTCTTTCTTTCTTTCTTTCTTTCTTTCTTTCTTTCTTTCTTTCTTTCTTTCTTTCTTTCTTTCTTTCTTTCTTTCTTTCTATTCTGCAGATTGCTCTTGATTCTCTTTGCTTTATAAGATGATCTCCTTTTTTCATGTTACTTTTAATTTAGTGGTGTCCTTTTATTAGTGGTGGAGTATTTTCCTAAAGTAACATCCTATCTCTACTTTCCCTCCTAAATTGCATATTGACATTTTGAACCTCCTACGAGATGGCTTTATATCACTCTCAGGTGCTTCGAATCTAATGGGCTTAAACTCTAATCAACATCTTTGTCTTTCCATAAACAAGGTTGACTAATTTCTGTATTTCTCCTAGTCACCAAGGAGCTTCTCAATATCTCTACTTTCCACAAATAGTTCACAGATAAATTCCAGAGACTCCATTTCCACAATGCCTCATGATGCCTCTTTTCCATCCTTTTATCCCCACGGTTGTTTAAATTCTTATCCCTTTTGAGAGACTACCATGATATCTTCCTGACTAGTTTCCCATCTCTAGTCTCTCTCATTTCCAATTCATTTACACTTGGTTTGCAGAATAAGCTTCTTAAAGCAGAGCCAAGTTCAGTCATTGGCTAATAAACTTTTCCCCAGTGCCCTACCAAATGCCATATAAACCTCTCCTCTGAAGTTTAAGACCCTTTGCAGTCCAGCCCCAAAGTAGCTCCACAATTTTTACTTTGATCTTGTAGAGTGATTGACTCATTTGTTAATTTATTCGATGGATATTTGAGTGCCTGCTACATGCCAGGCACAGCTGTACGTAATAATTTTAGAAGTGCCTATGCGTTGGCTCAGTGATATGTTTCGACTTTTATTTTTCAAGGTGGAAATCCACTGTTTTATAAATAATATTATGTGGTTGAAATGGGGCCTCAGCAATCCCATCAGCCTCCCCTCTCTACCCTTAGTGGTCTCTGAGGCATCATCACAGAGTCATGAGTGTTTGAAACAATTCAGAAAACACTGTTCTAGGTTGTAGACAATGTTCTTTCAACACACAGCAGGCCCGAGTTCTGCATCTTTGCTTATGAGTGTCCTTCTGCCTGAAATAGGCCCTCCCACTTTTCTGTAACCATTTCTGCCTGTCAGAGAGTCAGTGCAATGGCTACATGCTTCCCGATCTTCCTCTGAACTCACTTTTTGCTCCTCCAAGCCATTTTGGTTGACCTCATCTTAGAGCACAAGTCATGTTCTTCCTCATATACACACACTTCCTATGTTCTCCCCTAAGGGCACCATGCCAAACATGCCTAACCTCAGGCATTCATTTCCAGAAATATGCTCAGGGCCTGGCATATCATGGGTCATGAACAAATAATTTAATTAGATTGTAATCTACCTAGTTCTCTAGTCCTAACTTCTGCCGGTAAATAGCTCTTCACTTGTTTTAACCCCTCAATTTGGTTCTTAGAGCAGAGACAGAGCTCCTTAAACTTGTGTATGAATCTAAATCATGGGAGATCTTATTAAAATTCAGATTCTGGTTCAGCAGGTAGGGGATGAGGCCCAAGATGCTACATTTCTAACAAGTTCCCAGGTGATGCTTAAATAGCCAGTTCACAAACTACACTTTGAGTGGCAAGGTATAAACCTTTCCTCTGAAGTTTAAGACGCTTTGTCGTACAGCCCCAGAGTAGCTCCATAATTTTTACTTTGACCTCATAGCTTGGTTAACATAGATAGATTGATGACGCTTTACAGGTTTGGGAGTTTCTGGCAGCCTCTGACTCTGTGCCAGAGGATTTTCCTACAGTTAGTATTTGCTTTTATATTACTTTCTATTTCGGAAGTACTTTAGTCTTTGACATACTTCCCAACGTTAGATGGAAGGTGCGGTGATTCCCCTGTATTTTCCCCTTGTTTTGCCAATACAGTATTGCAGTGGTTAGTTCTTGCTTTTGTAGTTTTCCCTGGACAGTTCTGTTGCTTTGTTACATTTTCCTTGTCATTTTCTCGTTATTTTCAGATTGTGGCTGTATTCCTTTCTCAGTCTGTTATGATTTTTTTCTTTACTTTCTCTGGTTCTTGAAATTCTCTTCAGATGCTTTGGCTGACTCTCTGCCCCAACTGTTTTCCTATTGCTTCCAAATTTTTTTTGCTAAAGGAGCCCTGAAATAGGGCGCGGGAGACTCCAGCTCTCATTCTGCCTTTACTGCTGGCGTGAGATGTTGGGCAAAGCTGTTTCTTTTCTGGGCTTCTCACTCCGTGTGGATAACACAGCCTCCTGGGTGTACTTCAGCACCAAGACACCATGTGGGATCTTCACATGGGCCAGAAGGAGCAGATTAGGGAGGAAACAAGGATGGTCCAATTATGCTGCTGGTGTCGGTGTATGCCCCCATCTAGTGTTTCTGTTCTAGATAAACAGCTTCAGCTTCTGTTCTTGTACTTCTTGGAGAAAGACTCTTATGTCTTTAAAAAACAGCTATTCCTTGGCATTTGTTAATCCAGTTGTTTTCAACCCTGGATTCACACTAAAATCATTTCAGGAGCTTTGAAAAAAGTAGTGATGTTTTTAGCTCATCTTGAGTAAATCATTTAATTTATCAGTATTTTTAAAATCTCCTCAAATGGTTCTAATTCCCAGCCTGGGTAGAGAACTACAGTATCTGAACTGTAAAGGCAGTGTGGAGTACTGGTTAGGAGCAAAGATGGCATTGTGCTGAGTCAAACCTTGGCTTTGCTCCTAACCAGCTTTGAGTGTTTGGGGAGGTTACTTAACGTCTTTGGGCCTTGATTTCTTGATCTGTGAAAAGGATTGACTTGGTCATTTTGAGGAATTTGTAAGAGCCATTGGTGGACTGTTGTGCATACTGTGGTTGTTCAAGAACGAGTAGTGATTGTTTATCATGATAATCATACTATTAGAATTTTTATCCCTGACTCACTTAAGGATCATCTTGCCTTAGCTGGATTAACATGCTGACCCCTGTTCAGCTTCAAGATATTCTGTACAGTATAATCAGTTTGAAAGGCAATTCATGAGCGTATTTTTAGGAAGGCAGTGAAAAAAAATACAGAATATAATATTAATATTATATGTTAAGAAAAACCAGTAACCCCTTTTTTAAAATTTGTTTAGTGCCACATCAACTGTATAATCTCAAAAACAGCAGAGATGGATTAAAATACATATAAACTGATACGAAAAGATAACCAGGCTTTTATATCTATCTCATGAAAAATGACTAGCTCTTTAATAAAGACAGTTCTACCATCAGCAAATAGAAAGGTTTGAAATTCATGGGTCTAAGACTATTTTATTTTGGAAATAAATATGAATGTGCTAAGCCACTACATTTCTGAGTTTATAATGGGAAATAGAATTTAATTTTTTTTAAAGCACACACAGAGATATACTGTCCTCTGTAGGCTAAAACTAATCAACTTTTTCTTCTCTTTTTGGCTGAGATTCCGTACTATTGTGCTATTATATCATTATATCAGTAAAGCAAAGATTGGGTAAATAGACATAACATTAAATAAGGGCCCACATCTCTCTCTCTCTCTCTCTCTCTCTTTTTTTTTCTGGCTGCATCTGAAAATAATAAAAGGTGTGGTCAGTAGTTTTAGTGTGCTTGGCATAGGTAGTAATCATGTGTATCAGGGGTTGTGCTGTTGTCTTTTGCATGTGAAAGGACTGCATTTGAGTACTGTTGCTCACCTTTTTGTCTTGGAATAAAATGTTTCATTTCTGAATTATTTACTCTTTGATAAGGAAGAGTATTTCTCAGTTAAATCTTCACTAAAATTTATTTTCTGTATTGTGATGTGTGTTATTTTTAACAACACAATTAAGATGCTATGAGATTTTAAGAGAACTTTTGAGCTACACTAAGGAAAGGCCCATTGTGAGAGATGATTTGCCAATTCTTTTAAATTTTTGCTTCGATATACTCATGCCAAAATTGTGTAAAATTCCACAGAGAGCTGTGATTTTTGATGTTTATTAGTTAAAGTGGTCAGTCTGATTGTTACTCTATTATGTAAGGTTTTCAGAGTCTAGGAGCCTGGATTCTTGGTCAGTTTACACTGGTTGCAAACCAGGGTTCAGATTCTAATTCATCTCAGGTTTAATAGGTTGCCGTTTCTGTGAAATATCTGTTAGGGATTATGGAAATGACTACTGTTCAGTTAAAGAAAATCATTGTGTCTTTAGGGTCAAAAGGAATCTTTGTGTAAAACCCTTATTGATAATTAGAAAAATAAGATTCAGAGAATTTAGAATATTTAAAAATCGAGCCTAGGGAAATGAAACATTATGAGTAAGTGTAGAAAACGTTTGTTGTCAACACTAGAATATAAACTTCACATAGAAATTGGGTGGACTCTGTAATGGCCTTAGAGGTGGGAAAACTTTCCTTCAAAGACTTTGGGAGAGATGTTACCTTATATGTTATGAAAAATATAATGCTGAGGATGAAGATATAAAGCATAAAATGCCACTGTTTGTGTACAAACATACTTGTATATAAACACAGACATTTTGATTTTATATGTATGAAGTATTTTTTATTTAGATCCGTTTTTCATCACACATGGCCTTAAATAATATCTGGAAATGCTGATGTTTAAACACATCTCATTCCCTGTATATGTTGCCCAATTAAAGGTAGAAATAGTATAGCTTAATGATTGAGTTTAGGAGCTCTAGAATCAGACTTTGTGGCTGCAAATTGTAGTTCTTCCACTTATTAGCTGTGTGATTTTGACTAAGTTACTCAACCTTTCTGTGTCTTAGTTTCCTAAGTCTAAGAGACAATGAGTGAAACTTCTGTGGGATTATTGTCAGGTAAAATGAGATAACACACATAATAAACTTAGCAGTTCTTGGTACCTACAGTACTCATAGAGTAGCCGTTATTAGACATTATGTAGTTTAACAATTAATATCAAATACCTCATAGGTACACTGATTACTTTGCCAAGAGAACTTTTGCAACTCTGATTTTTGAGCCTTCTGTTTGCAACTTACTTTGTAGTTTTTGGTTATATATTTTTCTCATCTACTTTTTCTTGTTCACTTTAGGAGAACAATGAAATGAAAGGGGGAGAAGAGGTATGGAACTGTAAGCAGTACGAGGAGTCTTGAAAATTTTTAGCCATGTGAAGCACAGGGAAATTTTTTAATAACAAAACACCTAACCTTGGCTCTAGGATTTTTAGAAAGTCCAAGGGGTCTTTAAACGTAGCTTAAAATGTAGCTTCTGTATGAAAGTGCTTCATGAACTTGGTACACACTTGTAAATCTGGAATGAATGGAAGTGACCCATATCAGAGAGTTATCTGGGTATAGGAGCCAACTCATGTAAGTAGGGTCTGTGTAAGCACGGTGGACTCATTCAAGGACAGTCTCTTCTCAGGCACTTGAATTGTAGTTGAATAGTTACCTGGATCCTCCTGGGTTCATAGGCATTTATTTTAATACCCAAATTGGATTTTCTGTGTTGGAATTTAGACAACAAAATGTTTAGCGAGAAGCAGACATAATTGGTGAACTACATGCAGAATTATCAAAGAGTGTAAGTCCATATCTAAATAATTACTGTATGTTTGGTTCTTAATGGTCAATCTTACTTTTGTAGGAATAAAATTATCCAGGCACAGAATGTAGAAGGTAAATTCTTAGTCTTGTTCCTCTTTTTCATAACCTTCTATTTGTGTCCCATGCACGTGGTCACCAGGCTGGCCCTACAAATGTTTCTAGTACAGTGATTATTGGACTTTAGCTTGTACGAGAATCCCTGGTGAGCTTTCAAAAAAATACAGATTCCTAGAAATCATCCTTAAGGTTTCTAATTCATCAAGTCTGAGGTAAGTAGGACCCAGTAATCTAAATATTTTATCTAAATATTTTATAAGTATCCCATTTGATTTATGGACCATACTTAGAAATTAGTACTAGTTCTCTAGGTTAGCTCTGGTTCTCAACTCAGAAAGCATATCGGCATTACTGTGATCCTTAGTAAAGGACCAGTAAAAGATGCCAGGCTCAGTTCCTCCATGCTGCATTAACCACAGGACACTCCTTCTTTTAGCCTCTCTGAATCACCCATGTGGAGCCTGTCAAGTGTGAATTCTAGAGAACCAGGCTCTATTTTCTCATTGACTTTCCCACTGGCCTTTACTCATAGGTTTTAGTTCACTGTGGTGCTCCACAGTAAAGCAGACCACCTACTACCTCCTTCAGTATCTCTGTGAGCTTGCTGTGATATTCATATTCCAGGGACTAAACGTAATTCTTCAGAATCTGAAAGGAGATAGTAGGAGGTGAGATCTTGTAGCCAGAATTTTTCTCTGGCTCCCCACATGGTGATTGTGCCTTGATAAAGTTCTCTAGCCAGTGTTTTGTGGAGCATTGCCTTTGCCTGCATGACTGACAGCTTCAGACAAACTCCAGTGGTTGTGGTAACCACACAGATGGCAGTGACCATATGGCTGGTACAGGGACCACCTTGACTATTGAATGTCAGCAGTGTCTCTTGCCTCTCATGTCTCCAGGATTCTCCCTTCCCTGCATCCTGAGAACAGCCATTTCTTCTGTCCTTATGGTTTTATGGTGGGAAACACAGGCCCCTTTCTCTCTGGTCTCTTCCTGTCTTCCTTTTTCCACAGCTGCCAAGTAGAGACCCAAATGGCTGCCAAATGTACAGATGTGATGGCACACATTCAAACTGCTGCTGTCCTGGCAGAGAGACCCCTTTAAGCCTTTCTTGCCACCCTCTGTATAGTTTACATAAACAAGGTTTAAATTTGTTGTACTCTTGGCTGGCATGGGGAAAAGGCAACCTGATCTTTGAAAATATTTGATTTCTTGAAATCATGTTTCTGAATTATCAAGAGTTATAGCAAGAAAAATTGTATACTGTGTATATGTAACAGTTCTGAGTCTTCAGAATATGAATGTCTATTTAAATATGCAAATTATAAATGATTTCAGTGTTGCTACATAAAATAATGAATACATAAATATTACCGATTATTTTAAAATCCGTCAATAGTGTTCTATCTTGTTAAATAAACCTTCGTAATCTATAAAACCTCAGAGAATGATTGAGGATAAAGTGACCTAAAAGTTGACAGTTTAGCATGTCCTCATCGCAGGGTCACATTATGACAGAATTCTACCTTCAGCCTGACTCAGCTCTCCTAATAGGCAACTTCTTTTCTCAACAATAAGGAGGCTCACTGGTAACTGAAGGGAGCAGGGGTTGGGGAAGGTGTGGGATTGGCAGAAAGGTATAACTATCTCAAAAATATCACCAATCAAATTAAATGTGAGAGGGAATTAGGCACATTGGAGACAGCAATGTTAGATCTTACAGATCTTCTCAAGAGATAATTGCTGGTCGCATGGCAAGTTTATTTGCTAACATTAGGGCAAAAAATTTAAAGGCAATATCTGAACTGTTTCATAGGGTTAATAATGGTACTTGTTTGAGAGGCCATCCACAGGATGGATTTGTAAAAGGCTCTGGGGCCTGTGCCTAGCTGGGCAGGTCGTAATACTCGACAGTCCTTTCAGCGTAGCCCACTTCTTTGTTTCTGATAAGCCTTATCACAACCATGGGAAAGTGTGCTCTAGGAGCATGATTCCAGTACTGGTTGAAGCCACTCTAAGCAGCCCCGAATGAAGAAAGACACATGCAGAATCTTTGTGAGTCTCCCCACCCTGCATGCTGCCATTTTTCAACCACCTTTATTAACATGACAAGGCACGTGTCTCACCATCTGGTGCCAGATAAGATGGCTTGAACAGACATGGCAGATTCCTGCAAGCACTTGAAGGGATGACATGTAGACAAAGAAGATTCATTTTCCTGAAGTTCCAGCAGGCATAACCAAATTCATTGGGTGTGATTTCAACTTGATATGAGAGAAAACTTTCTAATGATTCAAACTGTCCAATAATGACCTTGAAGTGTCATGCTTGCTCCAAGTAGAAGTATGCAGCAAATGAGAGGAACAGCCACCAGAAACAAAATAGAAGGAATTCTAACACTGAGTAGAAGCTCGACTTGGCTGATCACTACAATTTGTCCCCTTCTTGACATTATTGGTGAAATAATTTGAGGAGCAACTGACAGTAGACAGGAGAGGGGGGACATATAAGGAAAAAGGTAGATGAAGAAGTACACCTAGATTCCTTAAAAGAAAAAGAATAATTATTTCATATTTTCTTTTCCACTTTTCAAAGCACATCACCACTTATTGAGCAACTACTATGTGCCAGAACATTTCATTTAACAGCCCATAGACACATATCCTAGTGTGTCTTCTCTTAGCCAGAATTTTGCAGTTGTTTTTCAGCATCTTTGATGACTTCCTGTAGGCTGCCCTGAATGCCCATCATATCTGAGCTAAAGTCCTTGATAATCTTTTCATTTCACATCATGTTTTCTGTGTTTCCCTTACTATGCTTGCAAGATTATATCGAAATGATCACTTTGAATTGATTGTGTTGATTTTTCTCACTAGACTATAAGCTTTATGAGAGAAGATCTTTTGACTTATTTATCAAGTTAATGACTTTGAGTAATTAATACTTTGGTAAATAATAAAAGCTAATGTTGACTGAATATTGGATTACTCCTCCCATCATATCCTTCCCCTAAAGAAATACCTGGGATGAATTTTATCTTCAAGTTAAGGAACAAAAAGGAAAAATACCAGAATATTCTTTCTTCTCCTAGCCCTATCTTTCCAATTCTAATTATCTCCTTATTACCTACCTACCCCATTCATTCTATTTCAGGAGAAGAGGGGAAGGTAGTGAAGATGAGGTGGAAAAAAATCCCCAAAATTAGAGAAGGGAAAACCACTTCTTCATCAACCCAACTAGACGTGTTGCCTTTTGTAAGGTGAGGAGGAAGTCCTGCTCCTGCTGTTAATTAGCTGAGTGACCCAAAACTAGTCCTGCGACTACTTCCTGTTTCTTTTCAGTAAAATGAGGATTTCATCCAAATAATTTTCAAGGGTGTATTCAGATCTGAAATATAGTAATTCATAATCTCTTTTCCCTTCCAAGGTTTCCCGAAGTCCTTTTCCTCTAGGTAGTAATGTCCCGGATAACCAGGAATCTAGAATGACAATGAGAAACAATATTGGGAAGTAACATTGGAATAAACTGTGTTCTTTGTAATCTGATACATCTGGATTGAGTCCCTGCTGTATGGCCTTGGGCAAATTTTAAACCTATCAAACTAAAGGTTCCTCCTCTGTCAAAGGGCTATAATATTGTATATCTTTTATAATTGCAGGGACTCAATGAGATGACATATATGAAGTGCTTATTCTGTACCAGAAACAGAATAAACACTTGGAAAATGACAACTGCTATTATTTGGAAATGCTATAGCCCTTTCTCTCTTTTTTCTTCTTTTCTCTAACCCCTGAAAGACACCCACATGCAAGTCCTGAAGAAATTTTCTTGGCGTGGTTTTATTGTGCTCTCGAATGTAATTTCTCCTTCATCTAGAATTAGTAGAGGACAGTCAAGCTCCCCTTCTGCTGAGGCACCTGCTTAACATGTACCATGGCCAAAAGAGCAGCCCACTTTGCAGTGACTGGGAATATATTTATTTTAACATTTGCATAGAAGACATGAATGTTATGGAGGAGACAGTAGAAATGGTTGTGGGGTCGTCTACGTTAACATCATACAGTGTATCACACTCAGATCAAGATTCCTTTATTTGAAAAAGTTTTGACTAAGCAATGGTGACACAGTAGCTCTTAAGCCTGACAATAAATAGACACCTTATAAAAATGTGTGAAGTTCAGATCGTAGAGAACAAACTGCACTTATCAAGTAGTAGCATTTCTTATTAAAATAATTTTATCTTTAAGTCCATTGTCTCCACATCTCCTGTAATAGAAGCTCATGCTATCTCAACAGCCTGTTAACTTTTATATGGGCTTTTGAAAAGGGGTGATAGTTTTACAAAATATGATTTTCTCATCTCACCAAATTAGATTATTTGAGATAGCATCCCTGGCTGCAAAATTTCCATCCTGAGTAAATCTGTACCTCTGAGACTCTGTGCAGCCTGCTAGCAGAGTGGAAATGGAGCATAATAAATCTGCCTTGAGCCCATTTCTCTCCACACAACTCCATAATTCATTCTTTGCTTGGTACCCATGACCACTTTTTTACAGCTAATCAGTCTGCATACAGGCTGGCTCCTTTCATGTGTAGTACCTCCTCCTTGGTCCAGATCTCGCCTCTTGGCATACTCTAATGCTTCCAGGCTTCTTTCTAGAGCTGTATGCCATCACGGACCCTGGATCTGAGTTGTTCCTAATCATATGGCAAGTAGTTCTCTAGTTACAGAATGGCTTATTTGTTGTAGTATACTTTTTAAAAGGATATGCTGTATAAAATGGATTAAACTGAAAAACGGCATCTCTGGAATACGTCTGTGGCCCAGTGAATATTTCAGATATTCTTTCCTGAGATTCCCCTGAGAGGATGGAGATAGAATGGCCTGCTACTAAAGCCACAAGTTTCTTTATTCCAGCCCCATCCACTTCACCCATGAGGAATGCTTCTCTGTTGCTTCTGTGCTTTTCTCTCTTTTCCTCTTCTTAAAGATTACTTTGGTCCAATGGCATCCTGCCACAAAACTGAGTGACTGCAGGTTATTTTCGAGGAGCTCGGGTAAAAAGGAGAGTTTAGGAAAATTTCTTTCAAGGTGAAATATAAGCAAGCATACTGAACTGGGAATTAAACACATTGTTTTCAGTACTGTCTCTAACCTTAATTATTTTTGTGATATTGGGCAAGGAGTTTATTTTTACCAGCTCTTACTTTTGTCATGTGTAAAACAAGCAGGTATCCATACGTGAATTTTAAGAGAGAAAATTCTATAAATTATGAATTGTACAGATGCAGAAAATTGTCTTCTCGTCCTCCCTACAATTTAATTAAAAAACTTAGTGTTATGTTAATGGAACTTGGGACTTTGGAAGAAAAGTATTCAAGAGAATTATGCTACCCCACAAGATGCAGTCTAGGGACGACTCAGAAATAACTTTGTATAGAAGGTCAGATTACTTGCTGTATGTAGCCTGGTCAGAGGGCAGACACCTATAGCAGCAGTTTGATGGAGAGTATGAGAACAGAATGCTCAGCGGGACACAAAACTGACAGGAGAAGCAACAATATCCAGCGTGTTAGTTTCAGGAGAAGAGTTATCTTTATGTCCTTCAGTGATTTTAAAGATTGTTAATTGAGTTACTCCTTAAACTTTTTTTCAGAATGCTTTCGTCTACATTTATTCATTCACATTTTCTTTACCTCCCTAAATTTGTTGAGAACCTCCATTTGTGTCTAGTTTCATAGAAGAGAAAACTAAAGCACTGAGAAGTTACCTAATGTGCCCAAAGTGGTAAAACTCAGTAGTGGCAGAGCAGGGCTGGGGTCTCATCACAGAGAGGTCTCTTAGCTGCACAAGGTTGGGCAGTGGACCAGCAGCATCATCACTTGGGTGCTTGTTAGAACTGCAGAATCTCAGGCCGTGCCTCAGACTTACTGAATCTGAATCTTCATTTTAAACTTTGAAGTGTTCTGTTTGCACATTAAAGTCTGAGAAGGACAGTAATGAAGTGGAGCCATCTTCCTCCACTAAAAGTTCTCTCTGCTTCATGCTTTTGTAATAGGGTCAGACCCTCTGGGTTCAGTGAGAGGTTGATCTGTAAAGGAAAATCATGCCCGAGGTGCCTTGGGAACAGTTTCCTGGATTTTTAGGTGAAATACAACAGAAAGAGTTCGCATCCCCAAGCATTTTGAGGGGTTATTTAGAACCACACAAACAGATAAGCAGGATATGGAATGCTTGTCTCAGTTAAAGCCTTTATAAGTTAGCTTCTGGGCAAACTTCTTCCTAATGTCACCACCTTATGTCAGCAAATTCGCATTTGAAAGTATATAAATGTAACAGGACAAGTGGGCAACGTATCTGATTAGACGTCTGAGTGCTCAGGATGATTTAAATTGAAACTTGTACACTTGTTTCTGAAATGACTTCAGGATACTAAGGCTGTTGGACCCCCTAAGTTCCAAATTCTGAAAATAGCCATTCTAGATGTTTTACAAGAATATGGCTTTAAAATGTAAACATAAAAGTAATTGAATAACATTAAATTTGGGACATAAACACGTATTAACTACCATTTGGATAGTCAGCAAATATTAACTTCTAGAAGATGACTTTCCACAGTCAACTAAAATTATGTATTCAGTCACTACTGTATGCAAGTATGTCGGTGGAGAGAAGATGATCTAAGAAGAGAATATTTGAAATGTTCCCCTTTCCTTTCATCATCTTGCAGCAGAAACAGTTGGCTTTGGAAAGGTTCTGCTAGCCATATATGACAACTCTTGATATTGCCAAGATAATTGAATGGGACAGATGACAGTGATTAATTTTCTTCTAAGATATTCAAGACTACTTTAACTATACTTTGAATTCTAGGGCACCTGATATCAAGTTGTAAATATGGGATAATGAATGGTTTAGTTCTTGCATTCCTTAGGAGGTCCCTAGGATCTCCAAATAGGGAAACTCTTGCCAATTTCCTGGTGTGACCATCTGAAAGGGTCATTTGTGCACATGTTGCTTTGCACATACAAGCCCAGAAAATGGAACAAGAGAAGCAAATCTTTAGAAATATGATGTGAAAAATATGATGCATATTATCCATACAGTTCTTTTACATGAGAGGTGGACATGACATGCCTTTTGTATGATGACTTTATATTTGATCTTTGGTCCCTGTTCCTATCACTTTTAGTAGCACTTGGCTCTCAGATTTACAGGAAGAATGACGTTTTTGTTCTGGCCATGGCACTCTGGATTGGCTGCCTTCACTAACTGTAACCCATCTTCTGCTAAGATTTTCCATCTCTTGAGGCTGGCATTGTATTATGCCACATTATGCAGCACTGGTTCTTTTAGTATTATTTTTTCCCTCTTACTTGTCTTTTATTCTCTCACCCTTTTAAAATTCGTTGCATTGTACCCAATCAAGTAATGTGACTCACCAAAGAATCGATAAAACTGCATGTTTAAGTAAATCCATATCAATAGTTACTGCCAGATCATATCATCTAAGTAGAGAAAAATATTCTATAATAGATTTCCTAGTGTATTCTTCTGAGAGTTTTAAAACATTACCACCTTTAGGATTGTTAGGGTAGTTTCTGGATTGAGGAAATCAATTAGATCTGAAGTAATCAATCTTGTGTGGTGTTGAAATAGTGAGCAGTATGCTCTTGACATAAGAAGGAAAGACTATCCCAGGATATGGATATTATACATGCCGTCGAGACAAGGCTGCAAAGAAAAGATGATAGAAAAAATCGTCTTCAGCATGGTTCTTCAAGTTGAATAGTTTATAGATTTCATCAGGCACTACTATTATTTTACCCAGTGCTAATTGTATTTGGAGTACCCTTTGTTATTAGATTTTTATTTAATTTCTGAGAGTGATAGAGCTTGAGATAAATAGTTACTTTTTTTTTTTTTTTTTTTTGCTTAGGCCACAATTAAATGTCCTGTACCTTTTTAGATGTCTAGAGAGTCATACTGATTCTTTGTCCTCTCAACCCCCCCCCCCATTTGCACTGATACTGTTGAGCCAGATGGTTTGATTTTCTTATTCAAACATTCCTTTGACTGAACAATTATGATATTTTCAGTTGGTTTCCTTCCTTCCTTCTTTCCTTTCTTCCTTCCTTTCTTCTTTAAAAAAAATTCAAATTATGTTCCATATAGAAATAACAATAACAATAGCAACCAGAGGCCATAGGCTTCTTTACTGTGTGGTTGTGTTTTCAGTACTTAAAATATGTTACATTATTTAATAACAATATAACATCTCCATTTTATAGATGATTAAACTGATACTTAAGAAGTTGAGGAAATTTTCTAGGTCGTAAGACTAGTGACTAATGGAACATGATCTTGAACCCAGGCCTCACTGACATTAGAACCCACCTTCTTCACAAAAACCATAATGAAAGAGCAAAAAGGAAATTTAACCATCATTAGTTCAAATATTGTTTTTACAGATGAAGAAATAGTTCGAGAAGTTAACTTCCTGGTTACACATCCAGGAAGTGGGAGAGGCGATTTCAATTGGTGTCCATTTTCAAAGAGGTTATGCAGACATATTCTATTCCATCTCATTGGTTAAGTTGGATAAGATATCTTCTTTGGACCAACCTGCTATAAGAAACATGGGCACACTATGTAGAATTATTTGAAATGGCTGCTGCTTCACTCCCCTCTTGCTGGAGTTAAGAGGAATCCTTGTAGTTGGGCAGAAATTACAAAAGCTGTTGACTGTATGGGGTTGTTATTTCTCAGGCAACCTCACTTCTAGTCAAACTCATGCAAAGCTGGAAAGCAAGTCTCTGCTAGGGAATTTTCCATGCTATTAGTACTCCTTCTCCCTTCCACACTGAATCCAGAGTAAAATCATTCTGCCTTAGTTGTTCTTTGCTCAGTCCACTCTCCAGGCCCTACCTCTATGTGGAAGATAGATTGAGTTTGACAGATGGAAAATCAGCAGCAGTCCTGAGACTGGCTGCCAAAACTACAGAGGAGGAGGTGATGTGATAGGTTATGGCATTGAACTGAAAAGGTACAAACACTGATGCACGAATGAAGGCAGTAAGTGGGGACCCTCCTAAGCAAATAGTATTTTTCATCACTGAATGAATATGTTAAAGGTATGCAAAAGGCAGCTAATGGACAAAGTACTGATTTCTGTATCATAGTTTAACTTTCATGATGGTATTGCAACATAGATGTGTCTCAATTGGATTTTTAAAAAATTGTATATTTTTCTGACCACAAAACTAGTCTAAAGTTATTCAAGAAAAATGTAAAGAAAGGAGTCGTGATTCACTGAGATACACATGCAGGTGGCATGGTGATTCATTATGATATAGTTGTGTTTTACTCTAGATGTGCATGTCCTTTCCCTTTCCGTCAGGTAGGGAGGCCTCTGCTCCTGCTGCCTCAGGGGAGAGATGCATTGCAGGGATGAAAGTAGAAGATGCCTATGTACTAGAAAAGAGACTGGTTGTGGTGTTCTACAGGCCCTTTGAGGGGATTGTATTCTGGGAAGGGGAGAGCAGCAGAGACCTTGGGAAGGGTAAGCAGGGAATTTTGCAAGAACATAAAATAGAGGTTGATTTCCTAAGGTTAGTCATGGACCCAGTGGTCTGCTTCTTTGGAGCAACCCAGTGCTGTGGTAGGATTTTGTTGGGTAATGTGATCATCTAGACAAGCTGTATATATTACTTAGGGATCCTCAGCCTTGATAAATCCTACAGCACATGAAGCAGGCCCCCCCAGCACCAAAGTCTGATGAGCCTTCCTGCCTGTGGGTTTCTTTCAAAAATGCAAATCTGAACATGTTTCCCAGGAAAAGATTTCTTCGATGACTTATCTGTAGGAGGTAGAGAAAGGCATTTCAAGCAGATGAAACAGCATATGCACAACTATGAAGTTAATGGCACAAGCACTGTGTACCAGTGAACTTCTTCATCTGGATCATGGGGTTGTGTTGATGAGCAACTGGAGGGAGGGACAAGGGCTGCTCATGGGTGCCTTGACTGCCATCTGGTGGAATCCCCATCTAGTAGGCCAATGATTTTCAAACATTTTTTAGAAACATATATAATTTTTTAGATAAAATCTTACACAGAAACCCAATAGACCCTCATGCTATGTGCTCCCCCACATATCCTTGAACTCCTGAAGCATCTCTGTGTGATCATGATTGTGGATAATGGGGATCCCATTATCTGATCAGATTAGAGGTTTAAGATGATGGTCACAATGGTGGTATGAAGATACACTGAGGGGCAGAGACAGCGTATTTTAGACTGGATGCAGAGAGGCCAACTATAAACTTTAGTTTATATTGCAAGCCTCATTTGATTTGATGGTAGAAATTTAGTTATAATTTAGGGCCATATTCCCTTCTGACTTGAATTTAATTCCAGGGGATGTTTATGTATATAGTAAAATCTACCACTTATTCAAAACTTAATTATGTGAAGAGTAGAAACTTTGCAAATTTTAACACATTTAATTACTATAGTAACCCTAGGTGGTATGTACTCTTATTATCTCCATCTTATAAATGAGGAAACTGAGGCCAAAAAAGTTGAGTGATTTGCCAGAGTTAAAGAGCTCTTATCAATTAGAGCTAGGATCAGAACTGAGGCAGCCTGCCTCTGAGTATGCTCTAACATCTCTGTTCTTAATCAGCACAGCTGCAATGTGGGAGAATCCATGAGGGGTATACCATTTAGTCCTTGGTGGTGGTCAGTCTTCCCTGGTATCCATTGCCATTGCATTTATTTTTTTTTATCCTATCTGGTTCTAGGACATTGTCCATGCAGGTTGTTCTGGATCCTCCAGAATGATTTATTGAGCTACCCAAAACCTATATTATACCTGGAAGAAACTCTTTGAGGCTGTCCAGTGTTCCTCAACTGGGATTTTGCCCCAGGGACACTTGACAATGTCTAGAAACATTTTTGGTTGTCCCAACCAGGAGTGGGAATTATGTTATCGTCATCTAGTCGATAGAGGCTAGAGATGCTGATAAACATCCTACAATGCACATGACAGTCTCCACAACAAAGAATTTTGGGATCAAAAATGTTAATAGTGCTGAAGTTGGAAAACCCCAACACAGACATGAAATTACATCTCAGCCATTTTATTTAGAATTCTTGCTTTAATCTCAGGGATCCATCTTTTCAGGAAGGCACAGATTCCCTTGTTTTTTTTTTTTTTTTTTTTTTTTTTTTTTTTTTTTTTTTTTTTTTTTAGCACCACCAAACCTTCTGAGAGGTTTCTGTTATCTTCCTCAACATCAGGGTTCACCCAGTTCAGGGCTGGTGAGTGGTCTGGGAACTTGGTCCCCTCTTCAGGTACCCACTTAAGTCGAAGCTCTCTCATTTACCTTTGACTATTTCCCTCTCTCTTCCTTTTACCTAGTCTAAATGTGGGAAGCTTTGCTCTTATGTTCTTCAATATCTGTTCCGCATGAGTTCCCTTAATGTTTGAAACTGAAGCTGCAAGAATCGAGTAGCTTTTTCTTTGCTTTATGCTATGCAATCTCTTTTCTGGGGGCAATAAATACAAAAAGTTAACCAACTGAATGAAATTTTACAGAAATGCAGGGAAAACCTTAGTTTGTCCATGTCAGCGTTTTGCAGTCTGTATTCTGAGGTGCACCACTGTCCCTGGAGATGTCAGTAGATCTTTTATGAAAGGGAGAAACTGCTGCATGTTGTCACCCTCTCTAGGCATTCACAGGCCATAGAAGCAACCTACTCAAATTTGTTTATCCCAAGACTTCCCCAAAGTATTTGACCGGACAACTTTTATTTTTCATGGAATCCTCAGGAACAGTTTGTACATAATTTGAGAAATGCTCATCTATTTGATAAATGTGGCCTATAGCAAAGCATTGACAGAGATAAGAGGAAAAGTAAAAGTTAGACTCACTAGGACTGGATGAATGATTGGTCCCAGGAGGTAAAGAAGCAAGATAAATCAATGAGAGAATATAGAAACTTCCAGGTTGAAGGAACCAATTTTGTATTATTTCTTATATATCACAAAATATTAGGCACCAGGGATTTTTAAAAGTATAAACTATGAAATGACAATACTGAATTTATCTTTCTTCTGGATTATTGTAATGGCTTTCTTTTTTTTTTCTTTAAAATTTTTTTCCCCAGCTTTATTGAAATAGACGATTAGTTGTTCATATTTACACTGTACAATTCAATGAGTTTTTTTTCAATTATAGTTGGCATACAATAATATACCAATTTCAGTTGTACAACCTAGTAATCAGAGATCCATATAACTATCAAAGCAGTTACCCCACTAAATATAGTACCCCACTTCTCCCTTACATTTATTACATTAACCATCTTCCCCATGCTACACTCTACGTCTCCATGTCTATTCTGCAACTATCCATTTGTACCTCTTAAACCCTTTGCCTTTTTTTCCCACCCCCCAAACCCCCTCCCATCTAATAGCCCTCAAAATATTCTCTGTATCAATGAGTTTATTACTGCTTTTGTTGTTGTCATTTATTTGTTCTTTAGATTCCACATGTTTGTGAAATTATGCAATACTTGTCTTTATCCTTCTGTAATGGCTTTCTTAATGGTCTCCTAACTTTCATTCACTTCCTCTCCTAACCTTAACACCGCAATGGCACCAAAGAAATCTTTCTGAACAAAGGTATAATCATGTCGTTGCTCTTATCAAAGAACTTCTTTAATTCAATTTTACACAGAGACAACCCAAACTCCTTTGTGTAGTGTTCAGAGACCCATGTCAAAATCTTCCTGAAGGTGAATTTAACTTGGTGTAGCAAGAAATGGCCAACCTTTACTCAACAAGATCTTGCCTTGCACTGCCACTGCTTATGTGCCTTTTAGGGACTCTGGGGGACAAGACAAGCTGTTCTGAGGGTCTTGCATCTGCTCCTGCCTTGTGTAAATGCCTTGATTCTGTATGTTCTATAAATATATCTGTAATTTAATCTTAGAATGGAAGTACATGTGGTCTGTCTCTGCCTGTATGGATACCCTTTATTTGTCCCTCTAGATCCATTCTCGCCTTTGTCCTCTCAGTTCTCTGCTCCGAGGGGCTGACCTGCATGGACTGAATCGACAGAACCCCTTGACCTCTGCTTTTAGTTCGGTTTGGTTAATGGAAAATGCTGATAGGAGGTAGGAAGGAGGGAGGAGAGTGAAATCAGAGTGTATATTCCCTGGGTCACTCCCAGAAGGGCACCACAGGCTGGCTGTGTCCGGTGCTGGTCACTGCTTCTCTCAAGGTGCCCCCCACCCCAACAGTCTCTTTTCCTGTTCAGGTTCAGTAACTGCCTTCTCCTCTTGTGGTTGTAATGCCACCTCTGCTCTAACCTCTGGTTCCTGCGTATCCTTGTGGTTCTGCCACACCCTGACTATGTGCTTGTAAATAGTCCTTTAAAAATAAACCCTCTTCAGAATTTTCCAATTTGAATGTTGCATTTCTTTCCCATTGGGACCATCAGTGATATAGTTAGCCATCTGGAACACTTAGATTTTCGAGTGTCTGTGAATGGTAAAGATTTCTGTGATAAAGAATTGGACTATACAGAGACACAACAAAATATCCGTTTTTGTGTTTTATCTCATATCATTTCAAACTGTACCATAAAACTGAATATTAAATTAAAAAGTAGCTTTGAATAAAGATAGTATTTATTTACTGATCAAGAAAGGCCATTTTTTTTTTTTTGTGATCTATTGGTTGGAACATTTTCCATTTCATTGACTACTGACTTTTTGTGAAAATTAGTGGATGAGAGCTCGAGTTGATTTGGGTGGTGGGAAAGACTCCATCTTCACACTGGTCTCTCTGGTAAGATCCTTGAGATCAGGTACGTTGGGAGGTTAGTGGAAGCAACAGACCTAGGAATCATGGAATGGTTCAGTGGCTACAGCATCTGCAGCTGGTCTTTAATAAGTCCCCAAAGAATTTTCAAGTATAAGTAAGAGGCTGTTAGCTGACTATGGCCAAGTAGTTCTTTTCTAGAGTCAGGTGCTAATCTTCTTCAGGGGAAGAATTCTCCAGAAAGAATCCAGGTAGGAATGCCAAATCTAGATAGTTTTTCTCCTCTAGATGGTTTATAGTATCCTGTTCTTTGAATTAAGACAGACTATATAGCACTGAAGCTGAAAGGACTTCAGTGTGGACTTTTACAAGGAACAAAATGCCATTTTTGTGTTTATAACAAAGTGATATTTAGCTCTTAGTCTATTATTGGTTCATGTTCTTTTTCTTTTAAGTAAAAAAAATATTTTAAAGCTACTTTTATATAAATTAATTTCACCTTCCATGATTTTGGCCGTGAAAAAAATTTTAATTTACTAATTCTCTTATAAGGCAAATGAATAATGCTCCAATATGACAGAATAGAGACATAATGAAGCTTCCAGTATTCTCATTTGCTATTTTTTTTTGCTAGTAGATCTAGGCATATAGATATCTATCAATCTATCTATATATAGTTTTACATCCCACAGAAGCACGTGCTTTCCTTTTCCTGAGGAATCTTCTTTTGGGAACGGCATCTAGTAGACATTTCCTTTGGAGTGCAGAGGGGATGAAACCCTATGTATTAGAGCAGTGATACCGGGGTCAGGTATAAAGGACATTAACCACACTTTCATGTGATCAGAAGTGAGGCACTCCATGTGCACGAAGATTTTGGTATGAGGGGTAAAAAGACAAATCTTTTGTACCAACAGGATTATTTGTGTAGTTTTTCGTGTTTTGTACATATTGAAGTACCCATGTCGTAATCAGTGGTTCATGCTTGGGACATAGGAGATTAGGAAAAATCCAAGAAATCTTTTGAATACTGTATGTAACCCTCAAGCTGTGGAGTGTGTGTGTGTGTGTGTGTGTGTGTGTGTGTGTGTGTGTGTGTGTGTGCCTCCTGTGCTTGATAAAAGAGAGAAATGTGTATCGGGTTATTTGGAAAGAAGATTGAAAAACAGCACAGCTTTGGAACCTTGATCCATAGAACTCATTAATTCCCACCTTGCTCACCTCTGTACCTGAAAGGAAACGGTTTTTTCTATCCTGGGACTTGAACAAGCAATATTGGAGATTTCTATTTTTAAAGAATTAATAAGTAAACTGTGGGTATATTTAACATTTAAAATTTTAATTTATTTTAGCTGTGATTCTGATGTAGTACTGAAGTAGATAAAATTCTGAAAATGTACTTTATTCTTTTAGGTTATTAAATCATAATATTGATAGAAAGTTAGTATCCTTTTAAAAACTGTAATCTAGTACTTATATCTGACTTTGCTGTCATTGTGCTAGGTCTCAAGCTTTATGTTATAACTATAGAGATCTTTAAAAGAAGAAAAAGTCTTGATATTTATTATAGTGTCTAAGTAAGATAGTGATTTTTTCCTAATGTAAAAGCTCTTTGTTGTGAAATGCAAATATAAACCCGAATACCCTCAAAATATCTTTTAAATGAAGCAGTGTATTTGGAGGAGGGAAGACCACGGTGAGTCAGCTGTCCCTTCAGGTTCTGCTCTCAGAACAGTTACTGATTTGTTTAGTGACCTTGGCCCTCTTGGTCTAGCTCCATTTTCATTTTACCTCCTGACAAATGAAATTTCTTTCTACTAATCTGCTTTCCCTGAATGAACTTCAGAAGAAAGATGCTATATAAATACCACTAACAATAATATTTCCTATATCAGGACAGAACTTCAATATGAAATGAAAATACACAATTTGCTGATTTTTTTTTGACCTTGTAATTCTTACCAAAAATAAAATAAAAAAAATTTAAGTATACTTAAATGAAGTACTCTGGGATAAATGACTAAAAGTTCATTACCATATAAGAATTATATTCAATGTAGATTCTTTTAAGTATGAAAATGTGGCTTAGCAAGTTGACAGCTTGAAAATCCTTGCTTTGTTAGTTAGCAAATGATTCTGGGTTTTATTACAGTTATTGTCAATCTCAGTTTTGGGTCCTAGGAATTCAGAATTATATGCTCAGCTGACCCTTTAATTAGCTCTCATTCTGTCTTACGTGATTTATAATCTGATGGCTCACATGTAAAAATGATATATGATTTAATGAAGTGGAAAGGCAGAATGGGTTCCCACCTCTGATTGTTTAATGCTTTCCCCTGGCTGGTGACTGGAGCGCTGGGAGCAAACAAAGCAGCAATTACATCCCCTCATTATAAGAATAGGAAGGTCCAGTTTGCTATGACTTGTGATTGTTTGCAAATATGCTTTTGTTTCATTAGAAAACATGAGAGAATTGATTTGGGTATCTTGAAATAGTTTTTTAAAAATATGAGAGAGGCTATTTACTTAAATTCTGCATTTTTGTTTTATTGCTCTACATGCAGATATTGTGGGAGAAGCAATTCAGCATTTAATCTGCAGGGTTTTGCAGTGGTTTAGCGCCATCAGTCCATTAAGTCTATAAATGTGTATGGAGTACATTAGGTACTGATCTAGTCACTAGGTTACAGTGGTGGCCAAGAGAGACAAGGCCCCCTCTTGAGAGGACAGATAACAAACCAATATAGAAATGCATAAATATGATAATTTCTGGCTTGTATTGTGGGGTGAGTGCATGAAGAAAACCTTCAACAGGGCACTCTGAGAGAGCAGGAAACAAATGAGGGGATACTCTAGAGCTGGTTTTAGGGAAGGACACCCCAGTGAGGGAGACTGAGATTTCTCTGCCAGGACCTGTTTGATACAAATGCTACAGCGCAGGAGGTTCTGAGCTTCCTGAGCAGAAGGCACAGAGAACACAAAGTCCAAGGAGGAAGGAGCCTGATGATCATGAGGAACAGAAAACGGAAAGTGGGGATGAGGAGTCACATTGAGATTGAGAGGGGCAGATAGTACAGGGCATAGATGTCCAAGTAAGGACTGGACAATGTTTCAGCAAGTGCCAGATTCCAAAGATCTTTGCTAAGATTCTCCGAGCCCCCACTTTCACTAGCGTCCCAGAGGCACTGTGTTGCACGTGTTTAATTTATATGTGCCCCGTTGGGTCCAGGCCCCACCTGAATAATGTAGAATTTATAGTTCTGGGCCAAAACACATATAAATGTATCCTATCACCTCAAGGGTTCTCCTAACAACTTTTTTATTCTGAAAAGATACAAATATACAGAAAAGTTGCAAAACCCTTCATATGGAGTCATCAATTGGTAATAATTTGCTACCTTTGCTTTATGTCTTTTTTTTTCTGTATACACATTTGGTTTTTGTTTTGTTTTTCTAAAGCATTTCAAAGTTAGCTGTAGACATCATGACATTTCACACTTAAATACTTTAGCATCTCCCTGATTGTGTTCAAGAAGTTTACCAATACAATACTTTTTATCTACCATATGCCCTATACTGAAATTTCCCAAAATGTTCCAGTCATGTCCTTTAGAACTGATTTTTTGATGGTTGTATTTCTTTTGTCTCCTCTAGTTCTGAACAGTTCTCCTAGCCTTCTTTGTGGTTTGTTTTTTTTGTGGCATTGCCGTTTCTAAAGAGTACAAGCCAATTGTTTTGCAGAGTTTAGGGTTTGGGTTTGTCTGATCTTTCCTCATGATTAGATTTAGGTTAAATATATTTGGTAGGAATGCTCCATAGGTGGTGTTGTGTCCTTCATAGTGTGTAAAATCAAGTGGCTCAGGATGTTAGCCAACGTCCTAATGTTGATGGTATTAAACTTGATCGCCAGCAAAGGTGTATCTGCCAGATTTCCCCATTGTAAAGGTATCTTTTCCTCTTTGCAATTAATAAGTAATCTGTGGAGAGATACTTTGAGATTCTGTGACTATCTTGTTTTCTAATATCCTTTCACCTAATGATATTAGCATCACCAGATCCATCTTTCTGGAATCAATTATTGCTTTGGTGGTTGTGACAATGACAACTTTCTTTTTCTCTTGATTTTCTTATACTCATTAGTTGGCTTACTTCTGTAAAGATAATCTCTTCTCGCCCTCCCCCATTTAAAAAAATCAGTACAGACTCAAGGATTTATAAAAAACTCATTATGTTATAATCTGTTCCTGTCATTATACATTTTGATGCTATAATTGTCCCAAATTTAACTAGTGAGAGCCTCTACAAGCTAACATTTTCAATCAGTTTTTGAGCACTTTTATTATTATTTTTTCCAATACAGAAAAAGTTTTTAGGCTTACTTTGTATTTTCCTTTCTCTAGTCCAGGAATCAGTGATTTCTTCAAAATGTCCTGATTCCTTTCAGTACAGAATGTTATTTAGAAAGCAATATCTTGGAACTAGATGTATTTTATTGCTATTAAGGCATCATTGCTTTCAGATAGAGGTATCGTTGCTTCTAGAACTATTCAGTGGACAGAGCTAGTAAATGAATACACACACACACACACGCACACACGCACACACACACACGAGTTCTTACTGATACCTCTAATTCTAATCCAACACCACAGCATTCTTTTTCTTCTCCCCCATCTGTATCTGTATTTTCCTTCTCCCACAGAGAAAAACCTGGGCTCCAACAACATCAATTCATTAATGTTTACTCATTCATGGCTACAGTAACCCCTTTCCCAAATTTTAGGATTATTATACCAATACCAATGACAGACAAATTAAGTTCAAGATCTCTTTACACTTTTTGTGTCTTTAGAATATATTTCATTGAGGATGTAAAGTGATATACTATATTCAAACATTACCTACATTCTTTTTGTATTTTTTTCTATATGGTTATGTTGTCTATTTGATATACAATTATGTCTGTTTCTGTTTGAAATCAATTTTAATTTCTTCCACCTGTACTTACTTAAATTTAACTTACTAATATGTAAAACATTAACGTGGTTTATTTAGGTGTATTTAGTACTTTCAAGTGTTAAAAACACCGTTAGTGTTTTTATAAGCTCTTGTAAGACAGCCCTGCATATACTAACAATTAGTAAATAGGGTAGCTTTATCAAATGACAAAATGGCATAATGGTGAACTTAAAAGACCATGCGAATCATAATTTTTTTTATGTTTTGATTCTAACATTAATATTTTTCCTTATTAATTGTTAATCTTTTAACTTTATATCTGAGAATTGTATACTATTTTTTAGCAGGATACTGTATGTGAGTATGTGTTTCCACTGTGTATTTATATTGTTTTTTGGTGTACATCTTCTATAGAGTATTTCTTATGTGTATGTAAGAAACATCTTATTTGTGAGGTCTAAAATAGTATCAAAGAAAAATAAGATAATTTTATTTATATGATTTTCATGAAATAGTCAAAATATGGGCACATTTGGGGAAACAAAAAAACTGAAAACTGAAAATTGTAGTCAAATATTCAGTTGAGTCTAAATAAGTTAATATTGCACAAAGCATCTGATTGCTTGAAGAAATACATATCTAAACTTCAGTATGTCTAGGGTGGTATACCTAGCAGAATATAAAATAATGGGTTTGCAGCCTTTGAGAAGCCATAAAATAATTTTGAAAAACTTTTTATTGTTATTTTTGGGCCCAAACTAGAGAAACTTCAAATGAGTAAAATGTTTTCTGTTGGAGGTAATGTCATCAAAATCACTTCTGGTCTTAACATAGTTCATTTACTCATGCAACAAAAATTAATTGCAGCTATGTCCTGAATATCTTCTCTAAGCATATCTTACTTTAATTCTTAGATGCTTTGGTTATTAGTGTGGAAGGTGATGATTATTATCATATGTATACTTGACAGTTTAAGCTGATAATTTAAATTTTCAGCATATACGGAACCTTAAGGAACATCCTGGGATGGATGCCAGGTGAAGTGGCGAAGTGAGGGAACAGGCAGCAGAGGGGGGCATTGGTGGGAGGGATATTCCTTTGTAAACACAGCACAAGGCCAGACTTTTTCTATTTTTCAGTTTTAAATAGGGCCTTCGTTATCCAGAATCTCCGAGATTTCAACTGCATCTCATTTTCCCAGTACTAACGCAGTTTAATTAATCTGTTTTGCTACTCAGAGAACTTGTCTGTAAAAAGAGGATCTGCTTCAGAACTCCGAGCCCATAGCTGGATATTACACCAAGGCAGTCTTACCTAAATTAAAATGAAACTCCACACCCTATCCAAATTTGTTAATTCCTTATGACAGAATTATTTTTCCCTATCACAAAAATTAGTAATCTCCAAGGTCCCAAATCCACAAATCAGAACTAGAAGTTACTCTGTATATGCTACAGCATATTCACCTTTTTAAAAAAGTGTAGTCTCACCACAGCTCCTCTAGGATTTAGAAGAAAAGCAAATAGATTAAAACGAATCAGACTACAGTAAAATGGCTGAAAGCTTAATCCTTTCAGGACCTGTATTTGCATTTTTAAAATATTGATATATATAAGCCTTTCAAAGTGGAATTTAGGTAAGTACAAGGAAGTTTTGTGGGCTTTTAAAAATTTGATTCATTTTTAGGAAAGGAAAGAACATGATACTAGACATCGTGCCTTATACCCATTCAACCTCAGGCTACCAAATCAGAAAAACAAAACCAAACACCAGGCAAACCACACTCCACTTCTGAAAGACGGCTAATCCAACTCTGAGCCACTCTGCAAGATGCCAGGGAATACATGGTCACTGAGATTTTCTCCTATGTTCTCTTCTAGAATTTTTATCATTTTATGTTTTACATTTATGTCCATCATCCATTTTGAGTTCAATTTTGTGAAAGATGTAGGGTAATGTCTAGATTTATTTTTTTACATGTGAATGTCCAGTTGTTAGTTCATTTAATTTACTTTTTCTATGGTTAGATATATTTATATTCACAATTACTTACCATTGTATTACAATTGTCTACAGTGTTCAGTACAGTAACATGCTGTATAAGCTTCTAGCCTAGGAACAATAGGCTATATCATATAGGCTAGGTGTATAATAAGTAAATTATATCATCTAGGTTGGTGTAAGTGTATTCTATAATATTTGCAAGATGATAGAATCATCTAATGATGCATTTCTCAAAACGTATCCCTGTCAGTGTGATTGTATCTGCCTCACCCTCATCAATATGACTATTCCTGAAGATATTTGTAAAAAAGATATTTTAATCACTGAAGCCCTGGGAGAGTATATAATGGGTTTTCAGTGAACAATGTCTCTTCAACTAGATGGAGAAATATTATTAGGATCACAGAATTGTTTATCAGTGGAACATTTTGACATTTTGTCTTTTATTATATTTTAGAATGATTTAGAAAGATGTAGAATGGTGTATATGGTTCAGAGCTGGTTGCATTTCTTAACTAAAATTTAGTCACTCAGTAAAATGTTTTGCTTAGTTACTGTCAAGAACTTCTACTCTTTTATAACTTCTTTTTCATCTGTCCCGCCCTTTAAATTACCCTGTGGGGGATTATTGAAATGTCTGACTTCCTCCCTCCCTTTTTCCCTCTCTTCCTCCCTCCCTCTCTTCCTCTCTTTTTTTTTTTACCTCTTTCGATTTGTCCGTCTACCTTCTTCCCGCCTTCTTTCCCTTTCTCTCTCTTTCTTTCTTTTTAAATCACTGTACTTGGCTAACAAGCCCAAACATCTGCTGACACTATTGATCCTAGGAATAAAAACGTGAGATGAGCTCTGGGAAAATATCCAGGCACAGAGCCCAGGCAATCCATAAAACTCATATATTTCAAATCATGCAAGTCTTGTGAAATATTTTCAGAAATACAGTTGCCTGTGATTTGGTTATGTAGGCCTGTTTAAAGGAAAGGTTTTAAAGTTCTTCTTGAAGTGATTTGTATTTTTCAAACTCTCAAACTTCGTGAAAACCAAGAGTCGTTTCTCCTCTAAATGTTTCTTTTTAGGTTTTCTTGGTACATTCTTTTTAGTAGTAATGTAGCCACTCGCCCTATAATGATTTGTTAATTTTAAAACAAATTAAAAAAATTATTTAATCATGATATAAAGTAGGTATGGGTTCATGTTGCACTTTTAATAAAGAACTTCCAAAATAAAAAAGGCTATTATCCCTAAATGATATGTGATATGGTGGGCTCATGGTGAAAGAATTAGTAACAATAAGTAATGTTTAAATTTTGGTACAGCTTTTTTTTTAGGTTGTATTTTTACATCTAATGTTTTTCTGTGGTTTCACACATATCCCTACCTTACATTTACTCTTTGTTTGAAAGTATTAATGTTACAAACAAATGAATGATAAGTAAATAAGGCAAGACCCAGCAGTTCCACAAGAATGTATACCTGTGTCCCCAACACACAAGATGTTCATTATGGCATCATTTGTAATAATCCCAACTGGAAAATACTCAATTGTCAATTTACAGTAAACTGGATAAATAAATGTGATATATACATACAATAGAATACTACAGAGAAATGAAAATGAATGATTTATAACTATATACAACAACATGGACAAAACACACAAAAGAATAAATACTGCATAATTCCACTTTTAGGAAGTTTAAAAACAGACTAACATAATCGATGGTGCTAGAAGTCAGGATAATGTTTGCCCTTGAGGGAGGAAATGATTAACAGGGAGCATGAGGAGGCTTCTGAGGTTTTGGTAAGATTCCATCTCTTGATTTAAGGCTGGTTACATGGGGTATTTTCACTTTGTGACAGTTCATAGAATGTATATGTATGATTTTTGCTTGCATGTATATATGTTATATTTCAATAACATGCTACCAGAAAGGCAATATTTACATCCAACTTTGGGCTTAATGAAGGTAGCATTTAATTGGTAGCAGTTAATAATAGAGGGGGCTAGGAAATGTGGGTCAGTTCTGGTTTTAAGACATATGTGTAGGGTTAGTCTATTTTTTAAGAATATTTGATATTTAAGTAATAGGATGAATTATTTATCTTCATGTCAAAATTATAGATTTCAAATCAATTATTTATATTTACAAATATATAAATACAGTACAGTAATTCCCACCAAATCATCATTTTCTTAGATGCACATATGTGCTGTTATGAAATCAGCTATTAAATATTTGAAATAATGGAAGACTATCTTAAAAGTCTTCAGTGATTTACCTACAGGATAGAATTCTAATTTGAGTGGGAAGCATTAAGGACCACTGTGATCTGGACTCTCTCTGAGCCTCTATTCACTCCTCCCTCCCCAATTCTTCCCATAACACTTTCTCTCTCCAGAATACCCAGGTGTTGTCAGTTCTATGAACAGTCTTTCCACATCTACATGTCTTTGCTCTGGCTGTTCCTTGTGCCTCCTTCTCTTCTACACTCCCACCATATTTATGCATTTTGAGTACAGTATCCCTAGCGTTTAACACAGTATCTGGCATGATAGGCAGTTAGTAAATTGAGGGCAGCTCGAAGAATTTATCAGTCTCTTATAGTGTATTATATCATTTTATCTCCTAAAATAATTGTGTGTTTCTCTTAGATTTTAACATCATTAAAGGTTTGGTGAGTCTCCAGTTCATTTTCTTTCTACTGTAGTGCTTAGACCATGGTAGGAATTTAATAAGGGTTGAATGGATGAAAGATTTGAATGTTTTGAATTGTTACATAAACCAGAAGCCAACTAAGTTTGTCTTGGATGTATGCCTTATGAATTTTTAGCTTCAAATTTACCTTTCTTATTATATTATTTATACCTACAAGCACAGTTGATATTTATTTTTAGTATATATGTTGTGGGTCGGTGCTAGGCAGTGAGAGGAATTTAGGCAAGAATTTTATTCTGAATAACTTACAAAATAGATTTAAAATCAAAACAAAACCACCAGCTAATTTTAGATACAGATCTGTTGTATACATTGTGGAGAAATATTTTGCTACTGACTCTCTGCTTTAAGGGAGGATGCCAAATACTTTAAAGGCACCTCTCAGGAATATTTTTGCTTTTCAGCAGAGTCATCAATAGAGCTCTTTGCTTCATAGAGATGGATGGGGCTGGGAAAAGCAGTGTCTGAGTATTTTAACAGGAATGAAATCAGTCAAGTTTGAGTTGAAATATCATCTTTTTGTCGTTGTTAACAAGCCTGGCTTCCACATCTATCCCTGAAGAAAACTCATGAGTGCATCAAAACCCTTGAGTGTTTTTGCTGTTATTTGTGGCATTATAGAGTTATATGAAGAAGCAACACTCTCTGTTATTGTGGAAATACTCTTTCCATTCCTAATGCCTTTAGAAAAATATATCCCTCATTCATTTAAACATTGGACTCCATTCTTGTTTGACAGTTCCAAACTCCAGACTCTGTTGTGTGTGAGGGTGGTAGCTACATTTTGGATAGCTATTTTTTCAGCTTCAATTACTTTTTTATGTATCCATTCTCTTCTAATTTTAAACTCCCATTTCCAGGTCATGTGGCTGATGGAGACCATGTAAAATTTAAAAAAGAGGATCTCTAAAATTTAGTCTCACTGAAGTCTGCAGAGCTGAGGGAGGAGAGGATACGAACAGTGAATTCTAGGGTCCTTGGGAGGAAAGGGATGGTAATGAAGGAGAATAAAGTTGAGGATGGCAGATGGTGAAAGCCAGGAGTTAAGGAGAGGAGTTATTGCCTTCACATGTACTTCACCCCTTCGTGTCCTTGAAAATGGCACCCAGTCTCAAAGGCTCATTGCAAAATAAAGCAGGACTTGACAACAGTGTAATGATATGGCAAAAGGCAGAAAGACCCATTGCAAATGGTTTGGTGAGTTATCTTGTGGGGTCTACTGCTTTAAAACACCATTAAGGCCAGCTGATAATGTATAGGCACAGCTAACTGTGTAATCTGAGCTTCAAAATAAACTCTCAAGTAATTTAGAAAACAGAAAATGAGATGGTTTTTCAACTTGACTTTATTCTTTTGTAATAGTGGGGGTGGTTTATTTTGTTAATCTGTATTCTTTTGAAGGAAAATAATTGTGTTTTTGTAATAACATAATTTAGGCTATCAAAATATGCTTTGACACAGCTCACAACCTTCAAATACTTATTTTTAGACTAAATTTAGACTGAATTTAAAGTTCATTTTAATTTCTTTTACTTAAAAATTTTAAAAAAGGAAATGAATAGATAACCATCAGAAACTGGACTGGCTTTGCTTTGTAAATGGGGGATTAGGATTTGTCTGTCCTATAAAGGACACACTGCATTTAGATTAGACATAATCTGATTGTATTGCAATACAAAGGCCATTCAAGTCAGATCAGTGTCTAGGGTCTGTAAACACTCTATAACCACTGATTGGTCCAGGAAAGCGTATTAACAAAAAGATAATGATGAATTTTAATCTACATTTCTAAAGCACAACAGCTGTGGCCTCAAATTAGTTTTCTTTCAGACTTTAGAAGTAAGGCTATATTTCTTACAACATGATAAAATGAACCCACCCCCCTTTTTTTTTTTGCTCACACAAAGAGCATGGCTGTTTAACTTTACTTTTATTTGATTAGGTAGTTTTCTTGTCTCAAATTTCTTTTAGAATATAATAAAAATGTTTGACATTTATTTAAAATTAGACTGACCATATAATTTATTGTCCAAAACAGGACTTTATTTTTTTAATTAAATTTATTGGGGTAACATTAGTTAATAAAATTATATTTGTTTTAGGTGCACAATTCTATAATACAACATCTGTATATTGTATTGTGTGCTCACCACCCAAAGTTAAATCTCCTGTCAAATCTCCTTTCACTCATATTGAGAGTGAAAGTGAGTATTGTTGATAGTTACCCAGGGACAAAAGGCATAAATCAGGAATCTTCTGAGTCAACCAGTATGTATGGCTACCCTACTTAAAAGTCGTATTTTTAACTTTTATTTTTATCCTCCAGTAAAATTGTAAAATCACAATTAAAATATTGGAGAAACAAATGTCTTTTCCAAGTGTGATTCAAAATGCATGGTGCTTTAGAAGTGAAAAAACAGTACAAAAAAAAGCAAAACATGTATCTATGGTCATAATGAGTTGGTAAAACAACAAATTTATTTAAATATCATTCAAAATTTTTATTTTCTTCTCATCTCATTGTTCCCAAATGTATCAAGTCTAGAAAGTGTGTATTCAGCATTTATTCTCTGTATGTTTGTGTTTTCCTAATATTATTCATATTGCACCTGCTGTATGGAGAATGCTACACTCTTCTGTGTGGGATATTATAAAGAATAGAAAGTGTAGAAGAATCACAACCTGAGACATGTTGGGGATTTAGTTTTAAAGTCAGTGTTTATTGATTGCCTCCAAAAGGTCCCTCGACTCCTTCAAATACAGTGTCCTAAATTTCCTAACTGAGAGGTCTGGTTAGCATACACCTCTCCTTCAGTTCAAAAAAGGCCCTTATTGGCTTAAGCAATCAGTGTTTCCTATTCCCTTAACCACACTGATATTTTTTAGTGAAGGTCATGTGGTCCTGATGATGTACCACTAAACTGGATACTGGCATTTTAATTGAGCTACTGGGAAAACGGACTATGACTTTTCTACTGAAAGTAATTGAAGCTGTAGCCTTAGGAGGTGCTGCAGATCATCTAAGATCAAAGTAAGCCTTAGGCTGAAATAACACCTAAGGTCAGAGGCATGGTATAAAGATAGTCTTGGTGACATTGTTAGGTTACTAGATAAAGCTAAATCCTGTCACTGGAATTTTTGATTATATAAACTAATAACTTTTCTTGCTTTTTTAAAAAATTAACTTTTATTGCAATAACTTGTATTAACTTTTATTGTTCAAGCCTTTGAGTTGGAGTTTCAGTTACTTGCAAACAAAGACTTCTAAATAATCCAAGATTTAAAAATAGTTGCAAACCATTTGAATTGCAAATATTTGAGAACCATTATTTGAGAAGAGGAATGGCATGCTGTTTCTATGATTGATATAGGAAGGTTTTCAATTCTGGATGTTGGGTTAGGGAGGTAGAGACAGGATAAACCGTAAAAATACAAGAAAAACTGTTCAAGTCAGTATACTTCTATATGAAGATAAGCAATGAGAACAAAGAAACAGGCATGTTAAGGAAAATGTTACAGACATGCTTGATAATGAACAAAAAGCTAAGAAGTAGTTAAAAATGAGCTCAACTTTCTGGCCTTGGTTGGCCTGGAAGAATTAGCTGGATATAAAAGTAAATTTGTCTAGTTATACCAAGCATCTTCATCTTTTGACCTATAATTGAAATTCACTTATTTGTGAGACACTTGGATGATAGCTGTGTAATAGAGCATAGCAATTCTATACAATATTTTATGGTAACTGAAGAATTTAATGTGTGGGGAAAAAAACCAGGCAGAAGAGTGGGTCTCAACTGTTGTTACCTAGACTACTTAATCTCAATTATGGAATCAATGTTAGTAAATGGGAATATTTCTTTAGCTTAGCCTGTATGACCAGTGTAGAGTTATCTTTTGATTCATCACGAATTTTGAGCTCTTGAGCACTAGATATTTGTATATACATATTTTCTTTCACTTCTTAAATGAAGAGAGCCTATCTCTAGGGGAAAGTTTTCATACACAGTCTGTAACTTTCTTTTTCCTCTTATAACTTCTAAGGTTATATTATTACTAACAGAACTTTAGTATCTTCATAGCCCCTTTTCAGAAAATTTTTACCCACAATCCAAGAGTGGTCTCACACCTTATATGTAATCAGTGGTTTACTTCCAGAAGCCTAGAATTCTTGTTTTGATGTGTTCAATTTTGTGTGCAAAAGAATAATTCTTTAGAATGCAAAAGGTATTCCAATGACCTAGTTTTTTAAGGCTTAATGATCTGAGATCTTTGGTTTTTCACTTCAGGGGGAGATGTCTACATTTACTCTGTCCTTTCTTTATAGCCAAATGGCATTTACATGCAAGCCTCTTTTACAGATTAAAGTTCAAAAGTCTAGGGAAGTTAGGGACAGTGTGCACAGATGGTATTCAGAGCACAGATGTCCTTCATGGCTTATGAATGGCACCTTCCATGAGTGCAGAACTCCACCAAACTTTCTTGACCACAAAGGACTATGTTGCTGCTGCTACTGATAATTAGGATTGTACCGAGACAGACTATTATGGGTTTCATCATTATTGCCTTATGTTACTTGCTCTTGAACTTTAAAGTATGTTACCAAAAGAAATTGGTTTCGTATGTTTGTGTATTGTTTTAGTTAAAAGCTACTTTTGAGTAAAGTTATGTACAAAGCTCCATTAACTTAATAACTATAAACTGTGGAATGGCCTCATGCTTGGAAAATATATGATTAATAGGAGTGATAGGTAATCCTCTTTGAAGAGAAGGCATAAGAAAGCTGAAGAAGGAAAAAAGCTTATTAACCCACCCTTTCCCACTATCCTTTGTAAATCACTTTGCTCAGTAGACTTTTATTTAGCTCATTACCTTAGTATAATTTGTATTGTAGAAATCTATTGTGTATATAATTTTCTTTCATGGAAAACCAAGAATTTTAATTACTTAAAAAGAATTCTGTATGCTTCTTTGGAGATGACAATTTTTCTCAAAAAGAGAAACATATGTGTGTGTTCTGTTACTTTTTTTTTTTTTAACAGGAAAACTTGTATTATTTAGCAGGACATAGTGAATTTTAAGCATATGTAATCACTAATGAGTTATCGCCGCTTTGTCTCTTTCGACATGAAAAAAGCATTTTTTTGTGTGTCTTGCTGTCCATTTTGTCACTTAAGTCAGATCGATGAATTATAAACTATACTATTTTATTAGGATAATAAGAATTAAGGTAAGCTACTTGGGAGACTTCTCCTTGGAATAGGTCATTAATCATGTTCTGTGAGAACTATAGTTAAAGCTGAACTGGGAGTGCTGGTTTATCTGACGTACCAAGGGGAAAACAGGTTGCCATTTCGTCTATCTGGGGTAAAGTACATCTTAGTAAAATGGCTAGATAAAGAATCTTAAAATTGCTTTTTATTTTGATCTCTGTTAGAGGTCTGAAGAATCACGTGTGAAACCATGAAGTGTTCTCACAAGAAGCAGAAGTCATTTAACAAGAGTATTGTTTTTAGTTTCATGCGTGGTTTTTAATTGAGGGATATAAAATGTAAAAATAATTGAACTCTGAGTTGGAACTTTACTTATTTTTCTCAGTAGCCCCTACCCTGTTCCCAACTTCCTGAGCTCCCTATTCTTCTTTTGTTGGAGGAAACCCAAATGTCTAACAGGATATTTTAAATAATTAGCATAAGCATTTCCAATAATAAATCGTTTAAAAGAATTTCAATCATAAGGATCTTTTTAACTGCTCCCGAATAACTCAGTTTGTGATTACTGCTTAAAAAGTGGTATAAATGGGTGGAAATAAAGGGAGGAAGTGCCAAAGGGAAGAGAGAATGAGGCATTTACACGCCAGCCTTCCTTACAGATTAAAGTTCAAAAGTCTAGGGAAGACTTTTGAATGAGGGGTGCTCTGACAGTTGATAGTTTGTGTCCACTTACTAGTTACAGCATTATGCAAGAACTTCCTGTAATGACTAAAAGTCTTTCTTCAATAAGTGCTTTGAGTAGAAAAACTAAAAAAAAATGTTTTGTAGAAAAATTTTGCTAATGGTTCCATTTGAAATCTTCTATTAGTTTTGACAGTTTGGACTGAAGTGTACAAACAGGAAATTTTGCAGTTGTTTCTAGGCTAGAAATATGGAGTAATAAATTGAGACTTATCAATAGCTAATGATATTATTAGGGTTTTAATGTCTTAGCTAGAAACCCCATTCACACAGTTTTTTTTCCTCAGACTTAGAACAGTTACTAGAAAAAGCAAACATTTCGCCCAGGTCAAAGAAGAAATAAAAAATACAACTACAGACATTTTAGAAAGTAATTAAAGAAGAAAATTGCAGTTCAAAGTTATGCTTTGCAGCTAAAAATGTACTTATAGATAAATTCATAACTCGTGAGGTTTTGTTGCTTAAAAATAAAATTTGAAAATAAATGAGTAAAACATTCAACTTTAGATATTTGAGAGGAAAATAATCCTGAAACAGAATAAAAATAATAAACTGAACTTATGCAGTAAAAATAAATTAATAATAAAGATAAAATACAGAGTTTAATGTTGATAAACAGAAAAACAGAATTGGTGAATCCAAGACTGGTTTAACATTAAACTATGAAATAAATATTTGATAAATAGAATAAAAAAAGAGAAAAACATAAATAAATATATTTAAGAATGAGAAAAAGGCTATGGCCACAGTCAGAAGTGATTAAAAGTGATGCCAATATCTTGTATAACTTTATGCAGATATACTTTAAAATTTTGATGAAATCTTCTGCATGTTAATTCTCATTAACAAAACCAAAGCCGCATAGTAAACTGGGAAAGAGATTTTTAAGTAATTATTATAAAAAAGTATCAAACTGTTATAAAAAAATTTCATAGCTCAGGAAAATACATCAATGGAAAATTTTGATTGGTAACATAAATATACCTACACACACATTCACATACATATACATATGTATGCACTCCCAGAATGTTTGAAAAGTCTGGAAACATAGATAAACTTATTTTCAACAGTATGCTAGTTACATTTTCAAAAAATATTCTCAGTACATTTTTCTCTAACCTTAAGACTCCTTTTCGGAAGCTGAACTTAAAGCAATATGTCTGATTGTTTATCTGGAAAAAGTACAATTCATATACCACAGAGCGTCCAGGATGTTTGTAAACATAGGAAAATTAGTGTATTACTAGAATCTCAGTAATTCTGGCTGATGTTGACTAAAGTGTACTTATTTCCCATTTCTCCCAGGAAGAAGAGGTCAAGATTATTAAGATCAAAAGTCCGAGCATCTCGTATTTCACTTCCCTCTTCAAGATAAAAACTAAGGAACTTTTAGGTTTTATCTTGGGTTAAATTAAATTGGGTTCCCTGAGAGGGAATCAGGTTTCATGCCTTGAAAAAGGCGAAAGGGTCCCCTCAAGAATTATGGGTTATGAAGCAGAAAGGAGAATGGCAGGGCCCTACCCTCACTACCATGGGGTGTGCTAGGATATGATAGGACCCATGGGTGATGGATGGATGATGTGGTGGGTGGAGGAGGCAGACCACTCTGTTCTAGGCACTTAAAGACTCCAGGGTCTGCCACTGGCGTGAAGAGAGTGGTGCCACCTACTTATGTCCTTGAAGTTTAGACACCAGCATCTCAGCAGTGAACACACAGACGGAAAGTCGTAGCTCATTCTCCAGTTTGCTGAATTTTCTGGTGCTCTTGTAAGACCAGGTCAAGAAGAAGTGTGAAATAACAAATACTGTTGGCAAACAAATACTTGGAGCTAGACTTTATTCGATTTAGAAAAATAAAGCAAGGTGACATTAGATTATGGAAGAAATTTGTATGCGTGTTTGTGTGTGTGTATGTATTTATAAATGCACATATATTGTGCAAACATGTCTAGGAGATGCTGGCAGAAAACACACTAAAATATTAGCTAAGTTCTAAAAAGAAAGTCTGCCTATGTTACTTTCCATATGATGAAGAGGAATTTGCAAGTGGAACTGTGAGGAAGAACAGCTCCTCTGGATGAGTTTGATGTTCTTCTAGATTTATCCTGGAGTATAAAACTTGATAACCATTAGGGCCAGCACTGAATATGAGAACATTTGTATCCTTTCTCTTGACCCATGTGTGGTACACCCCCTCCCAATCAGAGCAAGGCAGAGTGAACTGACCTGAAGTATGTTTTGGGAATCCAAATACAGTTATAATCTAGCATGCTGCATTAGTACTTCATGGTACTTAGTTTTGAAAGCTGGAACATTTCTGGCAAGGGTATATTTTATGTTTATGTATAACACTAACACACTAGCAAGAGATTTAATTGTGACCATTCGGAAATTGTCTGTCAAATACTAAGTTAAAATAAAGTGATTTTTAATCAAGAGACATTAATCAATTGTAATGCTGATTTAAAGAGCCATTTAGTGAAGGAAAAATTCGTTCATTTTATCAGGTTATTTTAAACTGAAAGAAAAATAGCATTCTGCTACCTTTTAAAGGGATATGCTTAAATCGATTGAATTCTTCATGTCCTGCTGCTAAATCATTTTAGGATATTTTTCACACTTAATTTCTATGAGGTTAATTAAGACATTTGGAGGTACCTACTCTTACATAGGAAAGGCAAATATTAATAAAACTGTCGGTGCTTTCATAATTTTTTTAGTAAACATTCCCATTACACAGTATACAGTGAAATGAAAAACACTTTGTTATATGCGTTCTCTCTTTCTCTTTTTCTTTCTCTCTCTCTCTCTCTCTCTCACACACACACATACTCACACACACACACAGAGTTGCTCAAGCTGACATAATCACATACCGATGCAGGCACACACATACATATGAACCCATTCATGCCAACATACACGTATGGTCCCATTCAAATTGAGACACATACACACACAGAGTAATACCTACACATACACAGTTAAACCCTTGGTCTCTTTTTCGCTCCACTGTTTTATAGCTGACTTCTGACTTTTCTGTCTTTGGTTTACCTTGTCTTGATCTTTGACTTAGAGGTGGGTGACCCAGACCAGTTATTTCATGTGATTACATTTGGAGTAAGATTGATGATTTTGATACTGGCTCATTCTTATTATTTGCATGTAGTTTAAGAGAAAGGACCTCATGAACTTATTCTGTTTTCATATATGAAAGTGAATAGTGAGAAAATTATGTAAGCAGTTGAGAAAATTGCCTTTCATATGTATTTGTTGAGTCAGCAGGGTCAGATGAAAACGCTGGCAAAGAATACATCATGAAACTCAAGAAACAACTATTTTACCATATTGCAGTGTTCCTTTGGTGTCACTTTGTACTACTTTTTATTACTTGCTTTCATTGATTATGATAATTTACTAATTAAGAAATAATGTGCAACGAATAGTAGTAAAATTTAGTATTTCTATAGAAAACTGAATAAAAAGGTGGACAGTTGATTTGCCTTTTTGAAATTGAGAGCTTTCTGTCTGTGAATGTATCAGGACAGATATATGCCATTCTGCTTTCGACACAGTTGGAAATGGCCACTGTTCTTCACAGTGAAAGCTTCATTTTCTTGTAAAAGATTAGAAAGCACCATCTGGGACCCATAGTATGTTCATGTTTCTTGAAGCAAATATGGAAAACATACTTTGGAGATTTTGTTGCTGATGAAGAAGAAAAAGGAAGAAAAACTTCTATAAATTACACCTGGTCCATTGGTGCCTTTCTTGAAAAAATTTAAGTGAAATGAGACAATGGCAATTATGATGTACTTATCTAGTTCTGAAATTTTATATTTAAAAATATGGGCTTTTATTTAGATATGTATTTTGTTGGGTCACTTTCTTGGTCTTGCTAGTTGGATAAGAAACATTTGGGAAAACGTGTCTAGGAAAAACACTTTGATTTGGGGAAGACCCTATTTAGAGCAGTCTTTCGAGAAATTGTTTGTCTCCCATATAGAAATCTAAACAGAAGGAAGATCCTCTTGTTCTCTGCCACCCTCCTTCTTCAATAAGATCAGGAGGCCTTTATTGACTGTGCCAATAATTTCCTTTGAAAAAAAGATAGTCCAGATCGGTTTCTATTATTTATGATTAAAAACTCTGAGCTACATAGGAATTTTCAGAGCAGAATACTTAATTTTCTATTCCAGTACCTAGTACAGTAGCCTGGTACATAGTTGGTACTGAAAAATATTTCATTCACTTTTTCATTCAACAGAATTCATGAGTCTCTCCCATCCCCCATCTACTATATAACATGCAGATGCCCAGGTCCTAAGACTATCATAGTAAATGAAACAGAAAAGTGTCTGGCTCTGAGGCTTATATTTGGGTGGGAAAATAGACAAATATACAAACATAATATATGAGGTGAGGATATGTGCTATGGAAAAATACATTAAAATAAATAAAGCAGGATAGGGAGTGGGTTGCTAGCTTTATATATAGGGTAATTGTGGAAGACCTCTCTGAGAAGGCCTTCTTTCTCAGAGGCTGATATAGAAGGGCTCTTGAGTAAACCTGAGGAAAGAGTGCTCCGAATAGAAGGAACCGAAAGTGCCCTGAAGCCATAAAGCAGAAAGATGCTTGGCATGTTGAATGAAGGGGAGAAACATGGAAGACTCAAGGTCAGACATTGCAGGAGGCCAGACCATTTAGGCTTCACAGCCTTCATAAGGACTTTGGCTTTTACTCTGAAGAAATGGAAATGGAAGGTCATTAGAGAGTTATGAGCAGAAGAGTGATGTGATCTGTCTTACATGCTTTTTAAAGAATCCCTCTGGTTACTGTAAGAGAACAGACAGGGTGGGATGTATAAGAGATGAGGGAGAAGATTCCTTGGGGGATCAAGGCATTTGAGATGAGAGATGATTGTGGCTTGAGCTAGAATGAAAGTGGTGAGAAGTCATTAGATGCTGGTGTGTTTTGAAAATAGTGTAAATAGGATTTGCAGCTCTATTAGAAAAGGACAAGGATAGATGGTGACCTATTAGTGATGATGCCTAGGTTTTTAGTTTGAAAAACTAAATGAATGAGGTTTGCATTTAGATAAATGAGTAAGTAATGGGGATGAGGAGTAATTTGGGGTTTACTCGAGGACAAGTTGATAGACATTTAAGTAAAATAAGTAAAATAGGCCGTTCTATGTGAGTTTGAAATTCAGATGAAAGATTGAGACTGCCAGTGTACGTGTACGTGTGTGTAATATAATATATGTAAATTGTTAATGAATAAAATGTATTTAAAACCAAGAGCCTTGGTGAAATCACCTTGTGAATGAGTGAATGTAGGGAAAGGCAGAAAGACTGAGCTTTGAGCACTTTAACATTTATAATCAGATAGATGAAGGGCCATCAGCCAAGGAGTCTATGAAAGGTTAACCAGTGCAACAGTAGAAGTATGAAGAATGAGTGATATTTTAAAAGCAAATGAATTATAATTTTTAAGAATGAGGGGTTCCTAAATGTGTCACATACTGATGAATGTTAAATAACAAGAGAACTATGAATTGACCACTGGATTTGCAAATGTGGAGGGCATTAGTGACTTGGTTAAGGGCTTGAGTGATGTTAAATGAATCAAAAAATCTGAATCAGTTAATCGCGCAATCAATCAAGATGTGGCATATATATGTTAATAGAGTTGTTCTCTGATAAACAAAATTGTAACTTCATTTGGTCCCTAGAACTAAATGCTTTCATAATCTCAATATGGATTTAGGTATTTATAGAAATATCAGGATAGTTCTTTTCACTGTTTTTAATTAGCTCCCTTTCCCATTCCTCTTTCATAATCCTTATCATTCTTCTCAGGTTTTCTGACTACCCTTTGCACATTTCAATGTCAGTTTATGGGCTTGCCACATGCTTGACTTAGGTAGTAAAAGTGAACATTTGTGAGCCCCATGAATGTTCCATCCCCATTCCCTGCTTATAGATTCATCTGTATTTACCACTACCCGGTACTTCCTCCTCACAAGCATCAAAGGAAAGACAAGCCTCTCCGCCTGATCTCTTGATGCCCCTTTTCATCAGGATCCTTATAACATCCATTTCCTTCCTTAAAGCCTTCATTCTCTCTTCTTTATTGTTTCTTATAGTTCATAAATATTTGTTCATAATTTTCCCATCTTAAAAACACAGGCCATTCTCAAATTTATGTTCCCATCTAGCTAGATAAAAACAATAGAGATATGTTGTAAAGTATTTTAAAAATAAGGAAATGAAGAAAATAATAGTCACCCATAATCTCATTAATCTCAGAGATAATCATTATGTGAGTTTACATTCAATTTTTTTCTACATGTATTTTTACTGATTAGGATCTAACTATATATAGACTTAAAATTTTTCTTTTTCTTTGCCTGTTATATCTTAAGACTTTCCACATGTTATTAAACAGTTTTTGAAATAGATATTTTAAATAGCTGAGTGTTCAATACTGTGGTTAGGCTATGATTTATATATTAATTATTTTATTGGATTTTTACCTACTTTTTATTTTTGATATGAATAAAACTAGAATGAATATCTTTGGACATAAATCTTTTACTACATTTCAGATTATTTTCTAGGCTAGAATCTAAAGAAATCTGCTGAATCAAAGAATATACACTGTTTTATGACTCTTGTTAGATATTGCCTAATTGTTTTTAAAAATGATTCCGTTGATTTATATACCTACTGGGACATATAAGAGTGTCTCTCTCATCAGATTCTTTTTAACCTTGAGGACTTATTTAAAACTACTATTTTATAAAACAATTTTTGCTAATTGGGCATTTTATTGTTATTTCATTTCTTAAACTTATGTTTATTTGATTATTAGAGAGGTGAAAATCACTTTTTAATGTTTTCATTAGTGATTTATTTTTCTTCTTTTATGAATTTTTTTCTTATATTCTTTACTCATTTTTCACGACCTCCATTGGCATTTCAGTAGTTTTTTTGTTGGCTCGTATGATTTATCATATTAATGTTATCAATCATTTGTCTCTCATATTTGTTGCACTTTTTTTCTAACTTGTTGTATTTTACTTTTATGCTTTTATTGATTCAAAAGTTTTAGCTAATCACATGACCAACTTATAATTTAATTAAGTAAATAAATGGCAGAATGGTATAGGAAAGAGACCCAAGTAGATAGAAGAATTTAGCAATGTTCACTGTATTTAATTAACTGGGGACAAATGTCCAAATTTGGGTGCAAACATTGTTAGATTTCTTTGTCATATGCCATACCAAAACAAATTTCAAGTAGACTAAGAATTCAAATATTAACAAAAAACAAAAGACAATATGAATATGTTTAAGTGGAGAGATTATATATATAATATATATTATAATATACTTTATAATATATATTATATAATATATGTAATATATAATATAATATATAATATATATAATATGTTACATATTATATATTATACATAATTAAAAAAATATATTTTTTTACGCCTACACCACCCGGTTTTCCTAGGTAGTCTCCCATCCAAGTCCTAACCAGGCCTGACCATGCTTAGCTTCCGAGATCATATGAGATCAGGCATGTTCAGGTGGCATGGCCATAGCAATTAAGCGGATATTTTTATAATCCGTGGGTAGTGGTGATCTTTCTAAATATGGCAATGAAAGTAGGAGCCATTAGGGTCATCAACCAAAAAGAAGTGGTTTAGGCTGTAATAAAGAACAAAAAGCTTTTATTTGAGTAAAGGATTACAATCTGGGAGGCACAGATTCAGGTAGCAACCCAAATTACATTCCAAAGAGAACAAAGGAAGGCAGGGTTTATAAAGGCAGAAACTTTAAGTGTGGTTTCCATTTAGGTCCTCCAAGTAAATGAAGGATGCTAGCTAGGTTAACAGGGGCTAGTTAGGTCCTTTTTGCAAACAAAGAGACAAAAACTGCAAGAACAGTTCCCATTTATGTCCTCTATGTGAATATAGAATACTGGCTGGTGAAATAGATTGGCTTCTTCCAAGATAAGGAATGCAGATGGCCAGGTTGCCATGGTAAAGAGGCAGTGAAGTCCAAGATGTGGATATATAGTTGGCTTAAAAGTGCAAAAGTTCATGAGTGGAATGTACATTAGCAAGCTTCTTTATGGCCTTCTGGCTCTATTTTAGTTCCCTTGACATGAATGACTCCACCTTGGCAATTTCCATTCACAGAGTAAATATTAGAAAATGTAATTAATTTGAAACCTTCCACACAGCAGAGAATTAACAAAGATAAAATAAATAAAAGGACATGCAGGGAAAATGATTTATAACATATATGGAAACTTATTTTTTAAAAATATTATAGAAGAGATCTCTTCAAAAAATTTCAGGTAGGCACTCGATCAAAGAACATGAAGGGATAACATAGAAAAATAAAAATACCAATGACTAATAAACATTAAAAAAACTTAACCTCACTTGTTTTCAAAGAAAGTTAAATAAATGCCTAGAGAAAATATTTGGAAATACATAAATGTGCTTGCTCTCCGTCATTTTTTAGTACATGAGTGACCCTACTGAGCCAAAGTCTAATCCAAGGAGTTTTCTAAACTATTAAAATTAGAAGAAAATGAAGACTTTCAAAGTCAGCTTTTGAAGCCATGTAGTTGAAAAAAGTCGTTGTTCATTTTCATTTGTTTAATTCCAAAGTTTTCCTTTTAATGGAATAAGATATATTGTCACCACTGGAAAGGATGATGAAGACAGTGTATATCAGTATCTATAGACAAAATGAAAAAAATCTGCTTAATATAAAATTTAAAACTTTAAATTACAAAGCAACTATGATCTAATTTATGCAATAATAAAAAAGAAAAACATATATATGCATACTAAAAAATAAAGAATATTCTCTAAAATGTAAAAAAAAATTTCCCTGGATGGTGAAGAAAATCACCAAGCTGTCTTATTCATTTTTTCATGCATTTTAAGATTTCTGCAATTCCCATATATTACCTTTATAATTATAAAAATAAAGATATTTACATTTTGAAAAACTCTTCTTTCTTTTTTAAGTAATTTTTCTTTATACTACTTGCAATCCTTCCTCCATTAAATAAAGTTACCTTTTTTTGAAGTGTTTTTTAAGATTTTTCTGTATGAAATTTATTCAATATTTTGTTTGAAGTGAGAATAGCCGCTATTCCAAATAGTTGGCCAAGTGTGTCAATACCATTTATTAATTATTTATTGATTACTGATGCTTTCCTTATCAAAGATCACTAACTTCTATTTCCTATTATTTATTTGGAGGCAATTATTCTGTTTCATTAGTCTCGATGCCTGTTCTTGTGACATTATCTCACTTTTTAAATTATTATTTCATTATCTTGTGTCTTAATGCTGATTGGGCAAATCAGAACACTCTTTTGTTCAGAACACTCTTACATATTTGTATTTCCACATGAATTTTAGAACCAGGAGCTGAAAATTTCCCCAGGCTTCTTCATTAATGTATGCCAAATAAATGTCATGTATTTTTTTGGAAAATTCAAAACCATGACTGTGAATCATCATAAATACTGCAGCATTCTTGAGTTATTCAGAGATGATGAATTCTTTGCTTGTGTTGTGACTCTTGATTATTAGGTTTTAAAATTCCTGTGACAGATTTCTATTTTTTTCCCTACTTCATTATTTATTGATACTTCTAGATGTTATATCTATGGCTTTTTAGATAACTCCCACCTGTAGTGGTCTGGGATATCATATGATTAAATTTTTTAGCATTCCATGTAAAAATAAGACTGATTAAAATCTGTGTTTTGTATTTTGCGTGTTCTTGGGCCTTTTATGTGTATTTCTTTGACCATATTTCATGTAATTTAGATTGCCACTTTAATGACTGGTTAAGTGTGATATTCCTGTGTTTGCACATGAACACATAAATTTGAGTATGCTATAAAGGATATGGGATACCTTGATGGCAAGAAATAACAAAGTTAGAAAAGAGTTTTTCTGAAATATTGTTATACTTTTTGATATGTCCTTCCCTATACTTGAATTTCATAATTTTTAACTAGATTACTGTTTATCCTAGAATTTAGATGGTGAGATAGGAATGCACAAATTAATGGGCCAGTGGACTAACTCATAGTCAAATACAAAGTGACTTTTTTTGTCCTTAAGCTTTTACCTTTTGATATTCTGGAGGCATTAATTATAGCTTAACAGTTATCCACCTGATTTGAAATCATTACCACCTGAATGTTTTCTCTTTTGCAAAGAGAGACTACCAATGCTTTATAAAAAAGTGAGAAAACATTTTTCATTTTCATATTTCACCTGCTGTTTTCTGTTCTATCGCATATATAGCCAGGCGAAGACACACGTATTGCTGATATTTTTATAAACATTTTGTTATTAATTTTATTTTACTGTTAATTATGTGTTTTGGCATTCTTCTTACTTTTCAGCAATAAAAACTATTTTGTTAAATCTCCAAATGGAGGCAGGACCCACCAAATTTAAGGACTCAGAGCAACAGATGGAAAAAGCAATGTGTTTCTCAGAAAAGGACTTTGATGAAGCATGTAAATTACCTCTTTTGTTACTTATTTTTGGCATATTCTGTTATGCCACATTTTATTTGTTTTTATATTTTTATTGTGAGATACTTTAAATGTAGAGACAAATATACAAACTAGCCTACCACCATGCACCTGCCACCCATTTATTAAATCTCGATGTATTTGCTTTGATTAAGTCCTTTAAGCCAGCACTGTATTACAGATACAGTTAAAAGCTCCTGCGTGTTTTTGCCTCATCCCCTGGAATTTAGTATTTATCATTTCCATTCATGATTGTGTACTTTACTATACACTTATATATCATCGAATACAGATGATATCTTTTCACGTTGATTAACTTTATATGAAGGATAGACAAGTGCATCATCCTTCAACTTACTGTTTAATTTGATACTCTTGTTTTAGAATTCATATGTTATGAAGCTAGCAGTTTCAATTTATTCATATCAACTGCTGAATAGTTTTCCATTTTATGACTATGTCAAATTTATATCATTTTTAATTTATGTGCACATTATTAACATATATACCTACTATTACAAATATGGTTGAAATATACATTTCTCTACCTATTTCCTTTGCAAATATTTTCTCTACTGTATATATCTAGAAGTGAAACTGTTGCAGCATGGAGAATTCACGTGTTCCATTTTAGTAAATACTAGCAAATGCCCATGAAAGTGTCTGTACCAATTTTTAAGCCATCTGGAAGATAATAGATTGCCATTGCTCCATATTCTCAGTGTTCATTGTTGTCGGACAATGTTTGCCATTCTGCTTGTAGTGTGAAATGGTATGTTGCAAGTTTGCATTTCCCTGATTATTAGTGAGACTGAACATCTTTGCATATGTCATACATATAGAAGTGATAATAACATATGGTTAAGAGCTGATGTTGGAAACAGATAATGGGTTTGAATTCTGACTCTTCTGGGTGAACTTGGGCTTGTCAACCATTTTGTTACCATTGACAAAATGATAACCCTTAAAATGTTCTCTGTATCTATGAATTTGTTTCTGTTTTATGTTTGTTAGGAGGTAAATAATAATCATACTTACCTCATGGGGTTCTTCTGAGTTAATATGTGAGAATCTCATGCAACTGTATCCACCTTTTACTCTGATGTTGTTGTTATAAAGCATCACTAAAACACAGTACATGGGATTCAAAAAGTTCAATTACATAAAATGTCAAGTTACATTATTAAAAGGTTGATAGCTCTAGTAAGCCTGATTTGGAAAGATTGGGATGGAAAAATTCTAGAGATTTGGGATCTAGTCTTCTCTCCATCTCCTTGATTTATCTACATCCTCCTCTTCCTATTCAGAAGATAGCTTTTAGCTAAGGGTCCAGGCAGAAGATAAGAACCAATTACCAACCATGTAATATTCTATTTTTAATTAAAGCTTTGTTAATGGTTATTAGCCATTTACATTTCTCTTATGCAAGCTTGTTGTTCATCTTGTTCATTTCCTATCGGTAATTTGCTGTTTATTAGTTATTAATAGGAGTTCTTTATATATTTTGGATACTAATTCTAATGAATTTCTTTTTCCTATTCCCTGGCTTGTTCTTTAAATATGTTTATGGTATTCTTTGTTCATTTGCACAGCATATATTGGCAGATATATTTCCTATGTCACAAAGATGAATATTCTGAACTATTTACAATATAAATTCTGGATTAATGACACAGACTATGGAGCCAGATGCCCTGGATTTAAATCCCAGCCAAATCATGCGTGACTTTGGGCAAGTTACTCAAGTAATCTGGGCCTCAGTTTCTTCATCTGTAACATAAAGATGATAAAAATGTTTCCCTTATAAGAATATTCTAAAAACTGAATGAATTAGTACATGTAATGTATTTACAACAGTACCAGCACATAGTTCTATAAAAAGGGTAGTGCTATTGTATTATTTTTGTTATCATTTACTGTTATTTCCATAGGCTAAAGAAGACATTTTCATTTTAGCTCTATTTTACCAGTAAGTTTATCTGTCAAACCTTTTGGGTAGCGGTCAATTAAAGCAGAATAACAAACCTTCTAATAAGCAGTGTCATATCACTAAGAATACTTTTGCTGCCTTCTTTCCCTGAGACCACTCAATTCACCTCCCAGACATGATCCTCAGATTTCATGTTGAGAGAAGAGTTGTTTGAACCAATATCATTCAACTTCAAACTGGTTCTACTATCCTAAAGTATCAGAGGGTGACATGATGGTGGAACACACTATTGAACCCTTGTAGAAATACTTGAAGAATGATTCTGTAAGGTTTAATTTGTGCTGAAATTCATCAACATATCTCCAGGAAGGCAAATCATCCCAAGACATATGGAGACTGTTTTAAATTTGGTTTCCTGATCTGATTGGGACTGTTTTAAATTTATCATTGGACTCTTCACAACAAGGAATGAAATATAAGGTAAATTATTATCCAAAATAAGCTTTTCTGTTAAGGCATAGAAAGCAGAATGCCAATCTGAAAAGTGAAAGATTTAATGTAGTAAATTGAACTAGAGACATTAACAGACGGGGCCTTGAGAGAGGTGAAGTTAAGGAATGTAGCAGAAAAAAAAATGGATGATTTAAAATGATAAATTACATAAAGGAACATTCTCAACAGGATGCACAAGGAAGGGTGTGAAGAAAGCTGCATATTTTAAGGATTGGAATAAGCAGTGCATATTTGGAGGGTCTCAGAGTATATAAAGAGCTCTGCTTAGCATGGCAGCCAGCTGCTCACCTCTCATGATGGAGGAAAAGAAATGTGCTTAAGCTAAAGTGTAAGGGATTTTTGGTTCGACATTCTAAACAATAAAGATTGTTCAACATTGATTTACATTGTGTTATCTCAACCCTAGTGATACTGAAAGATGGCTTCACCACCAGTGAGTCAGAGATACTCTTGTACAAAAACAAAGTGATAGATCCATGACCTCTCCTTACCTAGTGTGGTTTGTTTTATGTTTTAGTATTTCAGAGAAATTTTTTACTTAAAGTATAAAATTTTCTCTTAGACTCTTTCCTCCTGCCCACCATTCCCTTTTCTTCACATGCACTGTAATTTTGTGTCACCACTTTCCATGCCTCGTTTCCTCTTTAGTGTTAGGATTTTGTTGTGGATGCATTAGAGAGTTTCCTCTCAGATGAATGATATACCTGCCTCTTAAACATATTCTAAAAGTGGGATGCGTAATTGATTCATTTCATCTGGATTTTATTCCACAAATTGTTAAATGCTAGGCACTGTGCTAAGCCCTGGAGATTCAAAGTTGAATAAGGCATAATATCTTTCCTGTTGGGATTTATCGTGTAGTGGGTTGAATACAGATATGGCTACAATATAATGGAAATATGACACAATGTATTAGCAGGAAGGAAGTAAGGAACTTTGCCTCACGAGGGTAAGTCTATCAACAAATATGCCCACAGATCACCTTGCGGGGGGCATATTAGTAGATGGGGGGAGTTACTGGCCATTTGTTACTGAGAAATGCTTTAGACCAACCTTGATCCTCCTGGCTCAGATGATCACTCTTTGATAAGGCTGCTTTTGGCAGCTACTTCTCAGTAACTTATCTATACCATGGGAGATAGAGCCTAAATTTCAGTACACAGATACCTATGTCTACCACATTATGTCCTGAGGATTTGGAGATTAAATTAGGTGATAAATGCAAAAGCACCTAACAAGAAAGAAACAGTCACTTAAGAAATGTGTATTTAAAAGAAAGGGAGAATTTCTCCCTTCAGTAGCATGGGGGAAAGTAAAGGAGGCAGGTTTACGAATTAAAACAGGTTTCGAGACGTTAACGACTAAATATAATGTGTAGACTTTATTTGTATCCTAATTAGAACATATCAACTCTAAGATAACTATTTAGAAGCAATGGCAATAACTTGGTAACAGACGAAATCAAGGAATCACTGGCAATTTTGTTATGGTGGATTTGACTTTGTAGTTATGTAAGAAAATGTCCATCCTTTTTAGAGATGTGTGTTGACATGTGCCCAAAGTCTGAGATTTACTTTAAAAGGCTTCTCTGAAGCTCGATGATGTAAATGTAACAAGTTCTTGATATTATTAAATCTGGGTGATGGTTATGTGGGGGCTCATTGACTTATTTTTGCTATTTTTGCATGTGTGAGAAAATTTTTATAACTAAACTTTTCTCCCTTCCCTCTCCCAGTGTGCTACTCATGACTGGATTGGTGGTTTATATGTATAACTGTTGGCAGCATGCAGGATTTAAGTGGAAAGAAGGAAATAATGTGTAACCGTGAAGTTTAGAGCTAAAAAATGTATATACAGTATTTATTTTTACGTGCAAACTTAAGTATAACCTTTCAGTGTGCACTCCCTAAAGCAGATTCCTGCTTAAAAACAAGGAGGTAGATTTCTTCAACTATAATTATAAACAGGAACCATGCTCAGAGTTCATCAGCAGAAAGAATAATTTCACTGGATATGATTTGTAATAGCCAAAAAATGTCACTGTGAACATAGTTGGTTTTTAATGCAGTGTCATAAATCTCTTATTTATTCCTGTTCATCATCTGCTGAATCACATTTAAAACATTAAGTAGCATAGTCTAATGAAGTTTATGTCTTTTAAAAAAGTTTTAGGAAGA